>JAKOGI010003888.1:0-39279 GCA_029747015.1 Carnegiea gigantea
CAACCCTACATGGCTTCATCACTTCAAGGTCTTTAACTACATGCTCTTCAATTCTTGGGGTTATGCTCAAATTCACCTCATTATCTTCTTGGCACCCCTCTTCGGTGAAGGATTGCTCAATTTCTTGCACAATCTCTTCTTGCTTCAACTCGGATCTTTGGGTCTCAAGTTCAATGGTCTCTTCATCACCACAGTCACCAAAAAACAAGAGGTAGGTCAACTAGGCTTGAAGCTTTTTCTCCAAGGATCTCTTCATCTTTGTTTGGCTTTTGAGAAACCTTCTCTAAGGGAAGTATTTCTTCTTTTTCAACCTTGAGTTCAATTTCTTCTTCAAGGCTTTCCGCCTGATCGTTCTCTTCTTCCACGGCTTTCCTTTCTTCCAAGGTAATGACCTCGTTGTTTGGGCAATCCGTGGATAAGTGTCCAAGCCCTTGGCACTTGAGACACCTCCTAGGTTGTGGGGGAAAGATCATTTGTGGGGTTGGTTCTTTTTGTGGGGGGGAAGGGAATGAACCCGTGAGCTTAACGGAGATACTTTCTTCCATGGGCATGTAAGTGGATGGGTAAAAGGAACCCTTCAACTTACTACTCAATTTCTTCCAAGTTCTCACCTTTTCTTTTCCTTTCTTTTTCGCTCAAACTTGTATTTATTCCACCACTGAAGTGCACATCCTCTCAATCTTGAAATAACCACTTTGAACTTCTCTTGGTCACTAAGGATACAACAAGCAAAAACTCGTTCCACCTTAGATAACCAACCTGTGAACTCTTCCTTTTCACCACGAAATTTTGGAATTGCAAAGCAAGCATATCCAATATCAATAAAAGCTAGTTCTTTCTCCAAGTTCTTTGAAGACGGCATGAAGGATGAGGTCTAGGGTTCTTCGTGGATTGGTTTGAAACGTAAGTTGGCTGTGGCAAAGGTGGCACGGTCGTGCAAGGGGGCACGGTCAGGCCGTGCGATGCTTCGGCTGAAGAAAATGCAGAAAAGTAGAGTGGCACGGTCGTGCTTGGCGGCACGGGGGCACCGTGCTCCGTCTCGACTTGAAGATTCCTGGAAAAATGATATGGCACGGTCGTGTATGGTGGCACGGGGGCACCGTGCTGCTTCTCTGGTCTTCGAGACTCGGATTGCCGGTTTGTGCCTCTTTTTGTTTTTTTTGTATTTTGGCTTTTTGGGATGTGTTTGGGTATGAAGTGGGCCACTTAAAAGCCTTGGCTCTGATACCAATTGATGTATATGTGGGTGGTAAGTGAACCAAATCAACTCAAACTCAAATAAGCCAAATTGGAAAGAGAAATGAAAGATGGATGAGATGGATGAAGAACTTCACTACACAAGAAAAAGGGATATAACAAGATCTTGTAATTGAGATAATCCTTCACGGAGCCACTCAATGACTTGATCTTGGGCTAATTCTCTTGTCTTACCAAGGAATCACTCCAATTGGAAAAGATAGAGAACCTAGAACACCACGTGAATTAGCCAAATTCAAGATATAGAACTAGGAATTTTTGAGACACAAATGAGAATCACTCTCAAAGGTGCTTGTATTACTTTGGAAATCTCTTACAATGCTGAATGATTAGCTTCACATGCCCCTCTCCTTTTATAGACTCAGCAAAAGACAATCAAAAGACTCAAATAACTCCTAACAATTAAAACTAGCTAATGAAAAGTCTAAGAAAATGAAAAGACACATCATAAAAGGGGGTGGGGGAGGTTACAAGGAATATTCTAGGATTTTTGCAGCTGATTACATCAATCTAGAAGCATCTAAAACGTGCACAATATCAGCCACACAATCACATGTAACCGAAAACTCTTCATATTCCCAGAATTAATCCTTGCAGCTGCCTCAACTTCAACAGAGCATAACTTCCAGAATACGCGGCCAAATCACGCGTTCTTGGGCTTGTTAGAAAGCCCTGGAAGTCTATTTCCCAGAATGGGCTCATTTGCTCAATTTGGATAAGCGGTTTGAAAGTTATGGCCAAAACAATGCACCTATCTCAGACTGGACTGGATCAGCACAACGTATCTTTGAGTGATATTTTGCCCAATCAAATGATGTCCAAATTAAACAAACTTGGGCTTGTTTGAAAGCTGAAATCTTAAACTTCAAAACCATGTGGAGCCTCAAGTTGTGGGTCCACTTGAGCTTGTCCAAAAGTGGTCACAAAAAATCGGGTTCCGCAGGGATGAATTCAACGCCAAATTTCTAGCAAAGCTTAACCTCTTTTTGACCTCTTCATAGTGTCGTGAGTCTTTGAACTCACTTAATAAGACCAAATAAGCACACTTCAAAGCATGATCTTCTTTGACCCTTTTCTTCTTTGAAATTGGTCTTGAATAAAAATGATGCATATGGAAATATGCATCATAAGGCAAATGGATAGCTAACTTCTTTTTCTTCCTTCATGGCTTCTTCCCATTCGGTCAAGGTGATGAATTCCTTGTTGGGGTAGTCCGAGAGTGCATGACCAAAGCCTTGATAGTTAGAACACCTTTTAATGCTCATCCTAGAACTCATGGTAGCACCAGATGTGTATAGGGCTAATTTGTGGATGTGTTTGGGTTTGGAAGCTTGGTCAAGTGGGCAACCTAGGCTCTGATACCAAATGATGTATAAGCGAGCACAAATGACCAAGACAAGATGTGTTTTTGGTTTTTTGAGGGGTGAGAACAAAGTAAAAATGAGAAAAGGATAGTTCAAGTACTTGACTAGAGATAATCCAATTGGAGCCACTCAAGCCAAATAACTTGGGCCATCCCCTAACTCAATCTGGGATACAGAAGTTAATCACCACCTAGATGAGGGAAGGGACCTAGAACACCACCTGAGAGGGCCAATTCTCAAGATATAGAACTAGGGATTTTTGAAAGAAGAGAGTATGCCACTCAATTCTGAACTTTGCTTTTCATTTGATAAATGCTTTATTAATACATCGTGAACTATGGCCTTTTATAGGATGGCCTTACACAAGAAAAGACTCAAACACATAAAGACTCATTACTAGATAGAAAACAAAAAGACACGAAACTGAAATGTAACCTAAAAGACTAGAAAACCGAAAAGACATAACATACACATGGCCATTTATCTACTTAAATGACAACCTATCAACTATCCACTTGAGAGACTTGAAAAGGTCATGTTTCAGCCTTGGAAGAAAGGGAAAAACGCAGCTTGAGCAAACCAAAAGACGTGATGGTTCATGTATACACATTCAGCTCATAAACGCGTTTACACCTACAGCAGGGTCAGATTCATTGGACCATAACTCCCTGATTTGTGATCCAAAGTGAATGATTCTTGATTCTCTGAAAAGCCTGAAGAGTCTAGTTTCCAATGGAAGTGGTTTCACTATATTTGGACGGTCCGTTTAAAAGTTATGGGCTGAAGAGTGTAGACTGCTCAGAACTGGACTGCATTTCAGCACTTTATGATGTGGGCCAAAGATAACCAACCAAATGGACTCCAAATGATGCATGGCTGGTCTTATTAGAAAGCTAACTCTTTAAGCTTGAATGAGGTGAAGGACTTCATGAGAATTACCCATCGTTTCTTGCTGCAATAGACATACAAAATCGGGCCTCGGCATGGACGAACTAAGCATGAAAAGAGGGTTAAACTCCATGGCTTTGCTGAACATAAGCGCAATCTCCTTGACTTCTTTGGCTGCTTGTGATCTTCCTCGAGCTTAATTGGAGTAGTGGAGTTTACGGGCAAGGAGCATGATGGTCTTGATCCCCATTTGGGAAACCCCTTGGAATAAGGCACTTTGAAGTTCAAAACAAACTCCACAAAGGGTCTTGTATCATGGAACTCAAATAATGGGACCAAATATAAGTGTTTCCACGTATGATCTTGTTTGGCCTTTTCCTCCCTTGAAGTTGAGCTTGAGGAATGGAAATGATGCATATGGAAATATGCATCACAACTCTATATTCTTCAAATGAACATACAAGGCTTTTATATGGCCTTGAGAGTACACGAATGAGCTTTCCTTCCAAGGGAGGAAAGTCATTAAGCTTGCTAATCACTACCTAGCACACAGTTTAATCTAACACAAATCAAAGCTGAAAGTTTATATTACAAAGCACTTAATTTATCTTCCTAAGCCTTTTCCTTTGCACTAAGGAATGTAAATGACTCAATTTCCCAGCTAGGAAGGCAAGAGTGCACAGCTAGCCACCTCAAAAGGACTGAAAAATGCATGTGTTCCATGTCATGCTTGAGTGGTCGAATGAGAGCTTGCAAAATGGTGGTGTTTCACTTGCTCCACGTGTCTCTCTCACAAGTAGCTAAGTGGTGTTTCATCAAGAAGCTCAAAAGGACCTAGTTGGCAGTCTTCCACCTTAAGCAAACCCCTTGAAGGAGGAAAACTACTAGGCTAAGTAACCGGGTGTCAGTCAGCCGGTTTCTACCTCAACTTGCAACGCATGCTTGACACCTCAAATGATGACTAATTGCTACGTTTCTTACATGGTTGGAAACCTCAAGATGTCTATTTTTCCCTCCAATTGGAATCGTAGCATTTGGACGTCGTTTTCCCCATGAACAAACCAGAAAACCAAAACCGTGCATTTTGCAGTGCAATCCGGACAGGTTCAAGAGATGAACTGTTTTAAGTAACCAATTGAATTCCAAATGATATGAAACCAATTGGACTTAAAATCTAACATCCTAAACTTGATAATCATCCAAAAAATGGGCACCAAAATGAGCTTTAGGCCGATGTAATAAGATAACAAAAACCGGGTAAAAATCTAGATGAGAACCCGGGTGCATCGCCTTGTGTGTTTTCCATCAAGTGACTCATGGCCGTGACTTTGGAGTTGATTTCTTGATTATTTTGGATCAATGAAACATTATTAGACCTTGAGGATGGACCTCCGCCACTTCTTGTCCCTCAAGTTCAAAGGTCTCATCATCACCATAGTCATCAAAAACAGGAGGTAGGTCAACTAGGCTTGAAGCTTTTTCTCCAAGGATCTCTTCGTCTTTGTTGGAGTTAAGTTTCTCCAAATGAAAAAAGGAAGTAGAGCTAGTGTTACAAGCACTCATTGGACTTCCCTTGTTGAAATGGAGGTTTTCAGAAGAGGAATTAAAGCCGTTTACCTCAAAGGAAAGAAAAGGATGCTTGTATAAGTAAGAGGTTGGAGCGAAAGTATCCATTAATTTACCTCTTAACTTAACCCATGTTGTGATCTTACTTTTCCCTCTCTTCTTCCTCTTATACTTGTACTTTTCCACCATTCAAGTGAGTGGCCTCGGAGCTTCTTGATAACCACCTTAAACTTCTCTTGCTCGTCAATATTGTAGCGAGTGAAGACTTGATCCACTTTAGAAATCCAGTAAGGGAAATCTTCTTTTTGGCCACGAAACTTTGGAGTTTCAAGGATGACCATCTCCTTTTCAATCAAAGCAATCTCTTTTTGCAAGTTCCCAAGAGAAATCATGATGGATGAATGCTTAAGTGTTCTTTGTGGGTTATGTGTTTAGGCTAGAAAAAGGCTGTTTTGGAGAAGAGGAGGGAGGGCACAGTTGTGCAGCTAGGCATTGGGGAACCGTGGTTGAATGCGACTTTGCAGAATGCAGGAAAACAAGGGTGGCACGGTCGTGCTTGGGAGCACGGGGGGGACGTGCCAACTTTCTACCTGCGGATGCTCGGTTTTTGCACGGTTTTGCTGGTTTGAGTTGTTTTTTGTGTTTTTGTTTGGGAAATGTGTTTGGGCT
Organism: Carnegiea gigantea; assembly: GCA_029747015.1. Classification (NCBI taxonomy): domain Eukaryota; kingdom Viridiplantae; phylum Streptophyta; class Magnoliopsida; order Caryophyllales; family Cactaceae; genus Carnegiea; species Carnegiea gigantea. The sequence continues at coordinate 5,745 of JAKOGI010003888.1, forward strand.
GCAAACTTGATCAAATGGCAACCTTAGCTCTGATACCAAATGATGTATATGAGAGTCCAAAGTGACCAAATTCAAAGAATAAGGGTAGGATGTGGGGGTGATGAAGGAGCGAAGGTAAAGGTGAAGGGAGGAAAAATCAAGACTTTGGTTTGAGATGATCCCACTTGGGAGCCATGCAAGCCTTAGTCTTGGGCTATTCTTTTTACCCAATCTAGGATATAGAAGATTCATCACCTAGGAGAGTAAAAAGAACCTAGAGCACCACTTAAGGTAGCCAACCTTAAGATATAGAACTAGGATTTCAAGTAAGCACACTAAAGAACACTCAAAGGCTTAGTATTACTTTGAAATTGGGGTACAAGCTGATGATCCCTCAACCCTCACGCCTAGCCCCTTTTATAGTAGAGAACAACACAAATGAAAGGGCAGAAGTTACAAGAAATAAACATAGGGCACACCAAAGGACACATTAATGTGTCGGTTACAAATAATCAAGGGGAAGAGGAAAAGATGAGTTCCTTAAGATGCCACAACTCCTTGGCTACATAAATTACATTAACGCCCTGGTATAAGAAGGGTCTCACGTCCAAATGCAGCTGAAAAGGTTCATGAACCGAATGGGAACACCAAACATCCTCCTTCTTTAATGCACTCACACCCTTGCCGCAGCTCTGACTTTGGACGGCCATATCTCGTGATTTACGGGGCCAAATTGCGTGATTTTTAGCTTGTTGGAAAGCCCTGGATGTGTAGTTTCCAGGAAGCACAAGTTTGCCCAATTTGGACCAGCCGTTTGAAAGTTACGGCCCAAACAATGAAGACTGCTCAGACTGGCCTGCGCCTGGACATTGGGCATTTGAGGTCTCTTGTCGCCCAACCAAATGAGATCCAATTTTAGCATGGTTGGACTTATTAGAAAGCTAACATCTTAGGCTAAAATATTATGTGGGCCCTCAAGCCGTGGGTCCACCAAATCTTGCACAAAACAAGTAAAAAAGACTGGGTTGTGATTGGATGAATCCGGTGCCAACTCGTCGGGTATTGCCATGATTGTTCTGCAAAGTTTAGCCACTTCCTTGACCCCTTTGAGCTTAATAGGGTCTTCCTTGAGCTGAGAAAGGAGTGTAGGAGAGTGGGCTTAGTAGGGTCTTCCTTGAGCTGAGAAAGGAGCGTAGGAGAGTGGGCTTGATGGTCTCCATCATTGAAATACAAGGTACTGTTGATCCCCATTTGGAAAACCCATTTTGATGTATGTGTGGGTGGTAAGTGATCCAAATCAAACTCAAATAAACCCAAATAAGAATTGATCCAAAGTAAAGAGAAAATGGAAGGTTGATTGAGATGGAATGAAAATAATAACAAAAAAGAACAAAGGATTAACAAGACCTTGCACTTGAGATAATCCTTCACGGAGCCACTCAAGGACTTGATCTTGGGCAAATCCTCTTGTCTTCACCAAGGAATCACTCCAATTGGGAAAGAAAAGAGAACCCAGAATACCACTTGAACTTGCCAAAATTCAAGATATAGAACTAGGGATTTTGGAATACTTTTGAGAATCACACTCAAAGGTATTTGTATTTCACTTGGGAAAGCTTACAACTCTGAATGATGAAATGCAACCACACAACCCACCTATTTATAGGCTAAACAAAGACAACCAAAAGACTTAAAAACTCCTAGTAATTAAAACTAGAAATTTGAAAAGACTTAGGAAAAATAAAAAGACTCATCATAAAAGGGGTGGGGGAGGTTATAAGGAATATTCTAGGATTTCTCAGCTGAATATCTCCATCTAGAAGCCTCCAAAACGTGCACAATGTCAGCCACACAATCACATGTAACCGAAGACTCTTCATATTCCCAGAATTAATCCTTGCAGCTTCCTCAACTTCAACAGATCATAACTTCCAGAATACTCGGCCAAATCACGCGTTCTTAGGCTTGATAGAAAGCCCGGGAAGTCTAGTTTTCAGAATGGGCTCATTTTCTCAATTTGGATAAGCGGTTTAAAAGTTATGGCCCAAACAATGCACCTATCTCAGACTGGACTGGATCAGAATAATGTACCTTTGAGTGATAGTTTGCCCAATCAAATGACGTCCAAATTAAACAAACTTGGGCTTATTTTAAAGCTGAAATCTTAAGCTTCAAAACTATGTGGAGCCTCAAGTTGTGGGACCACTTTAGTTAGGCCAAAAGTGCACACAAAAATCGGGAAATTTCGGGATGAAGGCGGTACTACCTCTTCGGCCATGAACGCCAATTTCCGGCAAAGTTTTGCAACTTCTTTGACTTCTTGAAGCTTGAGTGAGTCCTCCTTGGGCTGGGCTTGATGGTCTTTGGGCCGTTCATGATGGTCTCCATCATTATTGAAATGCAAGGTACTCTTGATTCCCATTTGAAAAACCCGTTTAGAAAAGGCACTTTGACGTTCAAATAGAACTCCATAAAGTGTCTTTTGTCATGAAATTCAAATATTGGAACCAAAGAGGAGCCTTGCCATGCATGAACTTGTTTGAAACTTACCTCCCTTGAAGTTGAGTTTAAAGAATGAAAATGATCCCCTTGAAAATATACATCACATTTGGAAAAGGCACTTTGAAGTTCAAATAAAACTCCATAAAGTGTCTTTTGTCATGAAATTCAAATATTGGAACCAAAGAAGGGCCTTGCCATGCATTAATTTGTATGGAGATTACCTCCCATGAAGTTGAGTTGAAAGAATAAAAATGATACCCTTGAAAATATACATCAATCCCTCTTTCTTCGAAAAGAATTGTCCTCAATTCTTGTTGTGAATGAGGGAGTTCTTCCTGAGTCAAGAGTTCCTCAATTCCTTCAACAACCCCACACAGCCCCAAATCGGACACTTCGAGTTCTTCAATTTCAAGCTCATCAAATCTTAGAGGTAGGTCACAATTCACCTCATGGTTTTCATGACATCCTTCCTTAAAGATCAAGAGTTCTCCATGTTTGCCTTCCTTATCTATCCCTCTTGGTTGTCCCTCACTTGTGTTTCCTATTTGTCCCCCCATGGTTATAAGTTCGTCTAGTTCAGGTTCTAATCGTGGGGATAACGGAACAATGAAATTGTCATAACAAGGATCAAAGTGAGCAACCCATGCTATTCCCTTATCTAAATGGTGATCTAGCACAAGTGGTGAAGGACATGAATAGTCTTCTTGCCCCTCAGTTCAAAGGTCTCATCATCACCATAGTCATCAAAAACAGAGGTAGGTCAACTAGGCTTGAAGCTTTCCCAAGGATCTCTTTGTCTTTGTTGGGGTTAGGTTCTCCAAATAAAAGAAGGAAGTAGAGCTAGTGTTACAAGCACTCATTGGACTTCCCTTGTTGAAATGGAGGTTTTTAGAAGAGGAATTAAAGTCGTTTACCTCAAAGGAAAGAAAGGATGCTTGTGTAAGTAAGAGGTTGGAGCGAAAGTATCCATTAATTTACCTCTTAACTTAACCCATGTTGTGATCTTACTTTTTCCTCTCTTCTTCCTGTTATACTTGTACTTTTCCCACCATTCAAGTGCATGGCCTCGGAGCTTCTTGATAACCACCTTAAACTTCTCTTGCTCGTCAATATTGTAGCGAGTGAAGACTTGACCCACTTTGGAAATCCAGTAAGGGAAATCTTCTTTTTGGCCACGAAACTTTGGAGTTTCAAGGATGACCAACTCCTTTTCAATCAAAGCAATCTCTTTTCGCAAGTTCCCAAGAGAAATCATGATGGATGAATGCTTAAGGGTTCATTGTGGGTTAAGTGTTTAGGTTAGAAAAAGGCTGTTTTGGAGAAGAGGAGGGAGGGCACGGTTGTGCAGCTAGGCACTGGGGAGCCGTGCTTGAATGCTACTTTGCAGAATGCAGGAAAACAAGGGTGGCACGGTCGTACTTGGGAGCACGGGGGGGACGTGCCAACTTTCTGCCTGCGGATGCTCGGTTTTTGCACGGTTTTGCTGGTTTGAGTTGTTTTTGTGTTTTTGTTTGGGAAATGTGTTTGGGCTGCAAACTTGGTCAAATGGCAACCTTAGCTCTGATACCAAATGATGCATATGAGAGTCCAAGTGACCAAATTCAATAAGGGTAGGAAGTGGGGATGATGAAGGAGCGAAGGTAAAGGTGAAGGGAGGATAAATCAAGACTTTGGTTTGAGATAATCCCACTTGGGAGCCACGCAACCCTTAGTCTTGGGCTATTCATTTTACCCAATCTAGGATATAGAAGATTCACCACCTAGGAGAGCAAAACGAACCTAGAGCACCACTTAAGGTAGCCAACCTTAAGATATAGAACTAGGATTTCAAGCAAGCACACTAGAGAACCCTCAAAGGCTTAGTATTACTTTGAAATTGGAGTACAAGCTGATGATCCCTCAACCCACACGCCTAGCCCCTTTTATAGTAGAGAACAACACAAATGAAAGGGCATAAGTTACAAGAAATAAATATAGGGCACACCAAAGGACACATTAATGTGTCGGTTACAAATAATCAAGGGGAAGGGGAAAAGATGAGTTCCTTGAGATGCCACAACTCCTTAGCTGTATAAATTACATTAACCCCCTGGTATAAGAAGGGTCTCACGTCCAAATGCAGCTGAAAAGGTTCATGAACCGAATGGGAACACCAAACATCATGCACTCACACCCTTGCAGCAGCTCTGATTTTGGACGGCCATATCTCGCGATTTACTAGATCCAATTGCGTGATTTTGAGCTTGTTGGAAAGCCCTGGATGTGTAGTTTCCAAGAAGCGCAAGTTTGCCCAATTTGGACCAGCCGTTTGAAAGTTGCGGCCCAAACAATGAAGATTGCTCAGACTGGCCTGCGCCTGGACATTGGGCCTTTGAGGTCTCTTGTTACCCAACCAAATGAGATCCAATTTTAGCATGGTTGGACTTATTAGAAAGCTAACATCTTAGGCTAAAATATTATGTGGGCCCTCAAGCCGTGGGTCCACCAAATCTTGCACAAAACAAGTAACAAAGACTGGGTTATGATTGGATGAATCTGGTGCCAACTCGTCGGGTATTGCCGTGATTGTTCTGCAAAGTTTAGCCACTTCTTGACCCCCTTGAGCTTAGTAGGGTCTTCCTTGAGCTGAGAAAGGAGTGTAGGAGAGTGGGCTTAGTAGGGTCTTCCTTGAGCTGAGAAAGGAGCGTAGGAGAGTGGGCTTGATGGTCTCCATCATTGAAATGCAAGGTACACTTGATCCCCATTTGCAAAACCCATTTGGAAAAGGCACTTTGAAGTTCAAATAAAACTCCATAAAGTGTCATTTGTCATGAAATTCAAATATTGGAACCAAAGAAGGGCCTTGCCATGCATGAATTTGTATGGAGCTTACCTCCCATGAAGTTGAGTTGAAAGAATGAAAATGATACTCTTGAAAATATACATCAATCCCTCTTTCTTCGAAAAGAATTGTCCTCAATTCTTGTTGTGAATGAGGGCATTCTTCTTGAGTCAAGAGTTCCTCAATTCCTTCAACAACCCCACATAGCTCCAAATCGAACACTTGGAGTTCTTCAATTTCAAGCTCATCAAATCTTAGAGGTAGGTCACAATTCACCTCATGGTTTTCATGACATCCTTCTTTAAAGATCAAGGGTTCTCCATGTTTGCCTTCCTTATCTATCCCTCTTGGTTATCCCTCACTTGTGTTTCCTATTTGTCCCCCCATGGTTATAAGTTCGTCTAGTTCAGGTTCTAATCGTGGGGATAACGGAACAATGAAATTGTCATAACAAGGATCAAAGTGAGCAACACATGCTATTCCCTTATCTAAATGGTAATCTAGCACAAGTGGCGAAGGACATGAATAGTCTTCTTGTCCCTCAAGTTCAAAGGTCTCATCATCACCATAGTCATCAAAAACAGGAGGTAGGTCAACTAGGCTTGAAGCTTTTTCTCCAAGGATCTCTTCATCTTTGTTGGAGTTAAGTTTCTCCAAATAAAAGAAGGAAGTAGAGCTAGTGTTACAAGCACTCATTGGACTTCCCTTATTGAAATGGAGGTTTTCAGAAGAGGAATTAAAGCCGTTTACCTCAAAGGAAAGAAAAGGATGCTTGTTAAGTAAGAGGTTGGAGCGAAAGTATCCATTAATTTACCTCTTAACGTAACCCATGTTGTGATCTTACTTTTGCCTCTCTTCTTCCTCTTATACTTGTACTTTTCCCACCATTCAAGTGCATGGCCTCGGAGCTTCTTGATAACCACCTTAAACTTCTCTTGCTCATCAATATTGTAGCAAGTGAAGACTTGATCCACTTTGGAAATCCAGTAAGGGAAATCTTCTTTTTGGCCACGAAACTTTGGAGTTTCAAAGATGACCATCTCCTTTTCAATCAAAGCAATCTCTTTTCGCAAGTTCCCAAGAGAAATCATGACGGAGGAATGCTTAAGGGTTCTTTGTGGGTTATGTGTTTAGGCTAGAAAAAGGCTGTTTTGGAGACGAGGAGGGAGGGCATGGTCGTGCAGCTAGGCACTGGGGAACCGTGCTTGAATGCTGCCCTACAGAATGCAGGAAAACAAGGGTGGCACGGTCGTGCTTGGGAGCACGGGGGGGACGAGCCAACTTTCCGCCTGCGGATGCTCGGTTTTTGCACGGTTTTGCTGGTTTGAGTTGTTTTTGTGTTTTTGTTTGGGAAATGTGTTTGCGCTGCAAACTTGGTCAAATGGCAACCTTAGCTCTGATACCAAATGATGTATATGAGAGTCCAAAGTGACCAAATTCAAAGAATAAGGGTAGGATGTGGGGGTGATGAAGAAGCGGAGGTAAAGGTGAAGGGAGGATAAATCAAGACTTTGGTTTGAGATAATCCCACTTGGGACCCACGCAAGCCTTAGTCTTGGGCTATTCTTTTTACCCAATCTAGGATATAAAAGATTCACCACCTTGGAGAGCAAAAAGAACCTAGAGCACCACTTAAGGTAGCCAACCTTAAGATATAGAACTAGGATTTCAAGCAAGCACACTAGAGAACACTCAAAGGCTTAGTATTACTTTGAAATTGGGGTACAAGCTGATGATCCCTCAACCCTCACACCTAGCCCCTTTTATAGTAGAGAACAACACAAATGAAAGGGCAGAAGTTACAAGAAATAAACATAGGGCACACCAAAGGACACATTAATGTGTCGGTTACAAATAATCAAGGGGAAGGGGAAAAGATGAGTTCCTTGAGATGCCACAACTCCGTAGCTGCATAAATTCATTAACCCCCTGGTATAAGAAGGGTCTCACGTCCAAATGCAGCTGAAAAGGTTCATGAACCGAATGGGAACCCCAAACATCCTCCTTCTTTAATGCACTCACACCCTTGCAGCAGCTCTGACTTTGGACGGCCATATCTCGCGATTTGCTAGGTCAAATTGCGTGATTTTGAGCTTGTTGGAAAACCCTGGATGTGTAGTTTCCAGGAAGCACAAGTTTGCCCAATTTGGACCAGCCGTTTGAAAGTTACGGCCCAAACAATGAAGACTATTTAGACTAGCCTGTGCCTGGACATTGGGCCTTTGAGGTCTCTTGTTGCCCAACCAAATGAGATCCAATTTAAGCATGGTTGGACTTATGAGAAAGCTAACATCTTAGGCTAAAATATTATGTGGGCCCTCAAGTCGTGGGTCCACCCAATCTTGCGCAAAACAAGTAACAAAGACGAATGAATCCGGCGTCAACTCGTGGGCCATTGCCATGATTGTTCTGCAAAGTTTAGCCACTTCCTTGACCCCCTTGAGCTTAGTAGGGTCTTCCTTGAGCTGAGAAAGGAGCATAGGAGAGTGGGCTTGATGGTCTCCATCATTGAAATGCAAGGTACTCTTGATCCCCCATTTGGAAAACCCATTTGGAAAAGGCACTTTGAAGTTCAAATAAAACTCCATAAAGTGTCTTTTGTCATGAAATTCAAATATTGAAACCAAAGAAGGGCCTTGCCATGCATGAATTTGTATGGAGCTTACCTCCCATGAAGTTGAGTTGAAAGAATGAAAATGATACCCTTGAAAATATACATCATTGATGGTGGTGATATCTGTCTCCATCAATCCCCTTAAGTCCAGCTCTTGTCTCCCCAGGTGTGGATCCATTTGGGTGAGTTAGTTCATATCTTCCACTTCTATATTCGGATTCATTTGTTTTCTTTCTAAAGTGAGTTTGAGTTTGTCCCTTAATTATAATCTTTCATGGTTTAACTTACACACTTGAATTGATTTTAAGCTTAACTCCTGAGAGATACATCATTAAGCCTCATGGAGGCCTGAGTAAGTATGAACATAAGGTCGGGTTTAAAATCTGTCTTGCACTTGCTAGCTTCCTTTTGTGTCCTTAACAAAATGTGAGCTACCCACTTAAAGCGTTGCTGCCTTTCTCACCTTGCTCTTTATTGGTTAATCTGGCAGCTACTTCATGATTGTGTCTGCTAAGCTTCTAACTACTCGGTCATGCTACTGCACACGGATTGGACACTTGGAAGGATAGCGACAACTAAATGCACCAATCAGGTGCAACTGTGCAGTGGCTGGTTGAATACAGGCATCGTTTTAACGCCACATTTTTCAGGCCAAACATGGGCATGATTTGGTTTGCCACATATGGTTAGAAAGCCTGGATGTCTTCTAACTCCTCCAAGTGGAATCACAGGTTTTGGACTTGATTTGCCTACCAAAAGCTCAAAGTACTCATACTGGGTCAAACCGGATTCCAGCCTACACGATTTGGAAAATTGACCTAGTTCTTCATCTTTCACTTGACTTAACCTGAATTTCTCAATCGGACTAGGTAGTTAACATCTTGGGGGATCCAATGTTAAGCTTGTCGAGAACTACAAATTTAACCACTACTTTAGTTATTAAATACTTTTTATAGTATAGGAAAGTAGGGATCGATCCACGAGGAAAGATTGTTGTAAAAGGCTAGCTTAATCCTAAATGATTTTACTTATCCAACTTATTAAATCTAATCTTTAATAATTCTAAAATAATTAAAATCTAAAGAATAAAAGTCTGGAAAAAACACCCAATGATACTCCTAAATATTTTGGATTATATTCTGGAAAGAAAACAATAAAAAGCTTTCCTAAAAAATCTAGAAAAATAAAATCAGAATAGTAACTGAAATTCTAATTAAAAATCAAAACAACAAATAATAATTAGAAAATAAATATTAAAAATGTCAGACAATAACCTCAAATATTATTCTTCAGGTATATAAGCTTATAACTCCTCAAGTTTAGCCAAATAATTTCAGAAAAATCAAATCAGAAAATTACCATAGAATATCAATGCAGAACATTAAATCTGAAATTAGAAATAAAATAATCTGCATAAATATAAATACAAAAATAATCACAAAAATTACCCTAATTCTAGAACACAACTTTTCTTACTTAACAATACCTAATAATCGTGAATTAACAATTAAAATCGAAATTTTCAGAATTAATAACCTAAAAACCTGCACTTCTTAATTTCACAAAATAATTTTGAAAAATTATCAAATAATTTTCAAAAGTTACGAAATTGAATATGAGTAGACTAGGACACTATATAAACCCTAGGAATTGATAAAACTCGAAGAAATACAAAAATAACTATTTTTATCCTAATTTCTAACAAACCAGTAATTAAATACTAAAACTGAATATAAATCAAGCTAAACTTATCTACTCCAAAAATCAAAATCTAAACTATCTAAAATTACCTAGACACTCCTAAAAGACTATACTTTTGGGGGGTCAATTGAGATCATATGGTAACCAATAAAAATGAAATAAAAATTAACAAACAAACCAAATTAACTATAAGCAACAAATAATTATCAAAGTTGTCAAATTTATCAAGGATACTTAGTATAATCTCAATCCACCATGCAAATTAATATTTATTATCAACACACAAGTTAATTTCATTCATGAGTTAAACTGTAGAAGACATCTAACCCTAATATAAACCCTACTAATTTGATAATCTTTACACCAGCGTAAAAATTTAACCAAACTAGAGCATTAAGAATTAGAAAAATATCATTTAACACTTTGCAATCAATTTACCAGCAAATCGATTTAACAAAGATCTAAAGCGATTACCTAATTAAAAGAGATGGGTTTGAGCCATCCATGATTAATTAGGGTGATACCTAAGCCTAAAAGACTATAACTTTTACGTGTTATAATCTTCTAAACTATTAATCGAAATTGTATTTAATCAACTAGCATGCATTCTAATCAATTTATCACAAATTTCATAAACGATAAACGCTAATTGCTAAAGAATCATGAATATAAATCACCTACACATTAAAGCATAAAACTTGCTTCAAAATAATTAGTTTAGCATGGCTTCAAGAAGATTATACTAAGCACATGAAAATTACTCACTCATATTAGAAATAAAATCACAAAATTCATTCAAATACTTCATGTTTAATAATAAACTAAACACCAAATAAAAATAAAATAAAAAAAACAAACCCAAACAAAGAGATAAGGTGATGCTTGAAGATGATGATGGATGAGGTGATGAGGAGAGAGGAAGCCGTGGTGATGTGGGTTATTGGTGGAGCAGCCGTGAGGGATGCATAAGATGTTGAAGGTGCCGTGGATTGGTTGTGATGATGATGATGGCTGCGTGGAGATGTTGAGGGGCTGCGTTTTTGGCATGAGGAGATGGGAGGGGGAGCCGTGGGGAAGAGATGAAGGTGGTGGGCTTGATGGTGATGATAATCGTGAGGGGTCGAAGGCTATGAAGCAGCCGTGAGGTTATGATGGATGAAGGATGATGATTAGGATGTGTTTAAGAAGGGGAATGATGCATGGGCTTATATGGTGATGTGATGAAGATGATTATTTTATTTAGGAAGGAAAGGAGGGTGTGATTAGGGTTAGTAATTAGGGTTTCATTCTTCCTTTCTTCCTTAGATTTCTTCTCTCTTAAGACTTCTAACTCTTCACCAACTCTTAAAATCCTAGCCCAATTAAATAATTATGAAAATAATATTCTCCGTAATTGTTATTTTTGGACCGTCTTCATAGCCAAGCGTGTAAAACCCGAGCCTCGATGTCTTGTCTTCTCCTTTTTATTTTATTAATGCCTAACCTGAAAAATATATAAAATAAAGTAAATTAAATGAAATAATATATATAATATAATCAAAATAATTATTAAAACTATGCATGATTTTTGACTTAACAAATTCCCCCACACTTAGACTTTGGACGTCCTCGTGCAAAGAAATCTCAGACTCGACCTAAAGTTGACATCCTTTCTTTTCTTATAAAATCATACATACTCATGATATTCATATTAGGTTTGGGCTTGCTTAAGAAAAACAGTGTTATTGAATTAATTAGTTTTTTCCTTCAATAAGTGAATACCTGCTAAACATCCAACTATTCTTAGAGAGTTTATTCATCAACCTCACAACATTTTCGTAATGAAGTATCAGGATCAATAATTATCCATCCCTTTTAGATATGCATACACCGATCAAGAGGTCTAAAAATTTCGGATAGAAAAATTAAGGTATGGTATGGCTATAGAGACAATTGAACTAGATAGAATAACTCATTGAACTGATTCTTGCCTTGTATTTATTTTTCTTCTTCTTCTCTTTTTTTTTTAAAAGAATAAAAACTGCAGGAATTAAATGCAGGATGCACCCCCCCACACTTAATTCATGCATGGTCCCTAATGCATGCAAAAAGAAAGAAATAATGAAAACAAAAGCAAAAGTAAACTTCCCTGAAAACGTTAGATTGCCTCCCAACCAGCGCCTTTGTTTACAGTCGTTGGCTCGACTTCATGAAGCTCATGGATCCTCAAGTCGGATCTCTTCTATCAAACATACCTAGTCTCCTTCTGATGGAGACCATCCCACCAAACCTTCAAAAGCCATTGCCAATGATCCATCCCCCGCTAGGGAGTCTGATGTATATTTTCAAGGAGGTCATTCCCATTCTTCCTACTCGACTTCATGGGAGGAAACCTCCAAACAAATTTACACATGGCAAAGCCCTTCTTCAGGTCCACTTTTCGAATTTCATGACAAAAGACACTTTATAGAGTTTTATTTGAACTTCAAAGTGCCTTATCCGAAGGGGTTTTCCAAATGGGGATCACAAGTACCATCCATTTCAAAGGATGAGGGGGACCATCGTGCCCAAGCTTCATCCACACATTCAGCAAACCCTCACACCCATTCAACCCCCAAGGAGGCCAAAGAAGTTCATGCCTTGGTCAGAAAACTCATGTACACAGCAGAAGATGCACTGTCCAGTTCGTCCAGTTTCTGGCCCGGTTTTGTTTCTCTATTGGAGCAAAATGCAGAAGGGGAAATTTCTTGCACGCACCACCCCCTTAAAGCTTAAGATCTTAGCTTTCCAACAAGACCTTTTGCAAAGCATTTGGAGTCCATTTGGTCAGTCAACCAAGCCAAAACCTGAGACAGCGCACTGCAGGGTGTAATCCAGCGCAGTCCGAAATAAGGCCCTAATTGGTGGACTTCCTCAACTCCAACTTTTGTCAAATTTTACAGTATGAAAGGGGACATAAATATTTATCAAGTCAAGGGTTAAAATCCCATCCAAAGCACCCCCTTGTGTTGGTTTTACCCAGCCAAAAGGACAAGCAAAACACCCCTTTAACCGGTTTCTTCCTAGCCGATACAAGTGGGCTGATTTCTTGGGTTTTGCTTCATCCACTTGCTGAGTTGATTGCTTTTGCTGCATTTTAGGATCATTGTAAGCTTGACACCTCATTTGGGAGGCATTATAACCCCTAATGAGGTAGCTTAAGCTAGGTAGTGAGGTGTTTAACTTGTAATGGATGATAGGATGTGTTTCTCTTCCCTAAATGTACTTAGTTTTGATTTTGCTGCTTGGGAAGGGTGGGAAACTCGGCCATCAAGCATAAAAACCAGCTTGGCCCTCATTTTGTGACACAACTTTGAATGAATGAATTTGTGAGTTCTCAAACTCTCTCTACAAAAACTCCTAGTGTTATATCTTGAGCTTGGCAACTCAAGTGGGTCTCTAGGTCTCTGTCTCTCAACTAGAAGGTGATTAAATTCTGTAACTAGTTGATACAAAGAGATTGCCCAAGTGTTCTCCAAGGGGGGCTCCTCGGATTATCCCTTGCAAGGTCACTTGACTATCCAAACTCTTGATTTCTCCTCTCCCTTGCTGTTTTTCCTTCTTCTTGTTTTAGATTCCACTTTGAGGCAAGTTGTGAGTTGTTTCTTCTTCGTACAACCCTCCATCAAATTGGTATCAGAGCTTAGGCTACCTTTCTTGGCTAAGCACCCTTTGCCCAAACACGTCCAAACACCAGACTCACAAAAACAGCCCAAACACATTCTCCACAAAATCTCAGCCGTGCCCAACCAGAGAGTTGGCACGGGCACCCCGTGCCTCCTGCGCACGACCGTGCCATCACTCAGCAGCAGCCAACCCATTCCCGCAGCTCAGCACGGTCACACCGCGCCTTAAAGCACGACCGTGCTCCTTGCTTCCAACCCCGAAACACCACACTGCCTACTCTACTACAATCATGCTTCTTCCCTTAACCTAAACAAACCCTTAAGCATTCATCCATCATGAGCTCGTTTGAAAACTTGAGGAAAAAGACTGCCTTGATTGCAAAAGAGTTGGCCAGCCTTGAAAATCCAAAGTTCCATGGCCAAAAGGAAGAATTCCCTCACTGGATTTCCAAGGTGGAGCAAGTCTTCACTCGCCACAACCTTGAAGAGCGCGAGAAGTTTGAGGTGGTTAGTAAGAAGCTCCGAGGCTATGCACCTGAATGGTGGGAAAAGTACAAGTATAAGAGGAAGAAGAGAGGGAAGAGTAAGATCAAAACTTGGGATAAGTTGAGGGGTAAACTAGAGTGTGCTTTTGCTCCAACCTCTTACTTGCACACGCATCTTTTTCCTCCCTTTGCGAGAAATGGCCTTAATTTCTTTTCTAAGGACATTCCTCTCAACAAGGGACATCCCATGAGTGCTTGTATCCATAATTCTACTCCCTTCCTTTGTTTGGAGACTCCTAACACCAACAAGGATGAAAAGATCCTTGGGGAGGAAGTTACAAGCCTAGTTAACTCACCTCCAAAGTTTGATAAGCTTGAAGTTGAAGAATCCCAAGTGTCCGATTTGGAGCCATGTGAGGTTGTGGATGAAATTGAGGAACTCTTGAGTCAAGAAGAATGCCCTCATTCACAACAAGAATTGAGGATAATTCTTTTCGAAGAGAGAGGGTTTGATGTATATTTTCAAGGAGGTCATTCCCATTCTTGCTACTCAACTTCATGGGAGGTAAGCTCCATACAAATTCAAGCATGGCAAGGCTTTTCTTTGGTCCCACAATTTGAGTTTGATGACAAAAGACACTTTATGGAGTTTTATTTGAACTTCAAAGTGCCTTATCCGAAGGGGTTTTCCAAATAGGGATCACAAGTACCATCCATTTCAAAGGATGATGGGGACCATCGTGCCCAAGCTTCATCCACACATTCAGCAAACCCTCACACCCATTCAACCCCCAAGGAGGCCAAAGAAGTTCATGCCTTGCTCAGAAAACTCATGTGCACAGCAGAAGATGCACTGTTCAGTTCGTCTAGTTTCTGGCCCGGTTTTGTGTCGCTGTTGGAGCAAAATATAGAGGGGGAAATTTCCTGCACGCACCACCCCCTTAAAGCTTAGGATCTTAGCTTTCCAACAAGACATTTTGCAAGGCATTTGGAGTCCATTTGGTCAGTCAACCAAGCCAAAACCTGAGACCGCGCACTGCAGGGCGCAATCCAGCACAGTCCGAAATAAGGCCCTAGTTGGTTGACTTCCTCAACTCCAACTTTTGTCAAATTTTGCAGTATGAAAGGAGACATAAATATTTATCAGATCATGGGTTCAAATCCCATCCAAAACACCCCCTTGTGTTGGTATTAACCAGCCAAAAGGACAAGAGAAACACCCCTTTACCCGGTTTTTCCCAAACCGGTACAAGGGTCTGATTTTCTTGGGTTTTGCTTGTCCCCTTGCCTCCCCACTTGCTGAATGAGTCATGCTGCTGCATCCTAGGATCATTGTAAGCTTGACACCTCATTTGGGAGGCATTATAACCCCTAATGAGGTAGCTTAAGCTAGGTAGTGAGGTGTTTAACTTGTAATGGATGATAGGATGTGTTTCTCTTCCCCAAATGTACTTAGTTTTGATTTTGCTGCTTGGGAAGGGTGGGAGACTCGGCCATTCAAGCATAAAAACCAGATTGGCCCTCTTTTGTAAGACAACTTTGAATACAAGAGCTTGTGAGTTCTCTAAACTCTCTCCACAAAACTCCTAGTGTTATATCTTGAGCTTGGCAACTCAAGTGGGTCTCTAGGTCTCTTTCTCTCAACTAGAAGTTGATTAAATTCTGTAACTAGTTGATACAAAGAGATTGCCCAAGTGTTCTCCAAGGGTGGCTCCTCGGATTATCCCTTGCAAGGTCACTTGATTATCCAAACTCTTGATTTCTCCTCTCCCTTGCTGTTTTTCCCTCTTCTTGTTTTAGATTCCACTTTGAGGCAAGTTGTGAGTTGGTTTCTTCTTCTTACAACCCTCCATCAGAGTCCAAGAAGGCCAAAGGAGTTCATGCCATAGTCAGAAAATGTATGCACAAAGAAGAAAGTGAACTGCCCAGTTCATACCGTTTCTGACCCGGTTTTGTTTCTCTGTTGGAGCAAAATGTAGAAGGGGAAATTTCCTGCACGCACCACCCCCTTAAAGGTTAAGATCTTAGCTTTCCAACAAGACCTTTTGCAAGGCATTTGGAGTCCATTTGGTCAGTCAACCAAGCCAAACCCTGAGACAGCGCACTGCAGGGCGCAATCCAGCACAGTCCGAAATAAGGCCTTCATTGGTTGACTTCCTCAACTCCAACTTTTGTCAATTTTTACAGCATGAAAGGGGACATAAATATTTATCAGATCATGGGTTCAAATCCCATCCAAAGCACCCCCTTGTGTTGGTATTAACCAGCCGAAAGGACAAGAGAAACACCCCTTTAACCGGTTTCTTCCTAGCCGGTACAAGTGGGCTGATTTCTTGGGTTTTGCTTCATCCACTTGCTGAGTTGATTGCTTTTGCTGCATTTTAGGATCATTGTAAGCTTGACACCTCATTTGGGAGGCATTACAGCCCCTAATGAGGTAGCTTAAGCTAGGTAGTGAGGTGTTTAACTTGTAATGGATGATAGGATGTGTTTCTCTTCCCCAAATGTACTTAGTTTTGATTTTGCCGCTTGGGAAGGGTGGGAAACTCGGCCATCAAGCATAAAAACCAGCTTGGCCCTCATTTTGTAACACAACTTTGAATGAATGAGCTTGTAAGTTCTCTAAACTCTCTCCACAAAAACTCCTAGTGTTATATCTTGAGCTTGGCAACTCAAGTGGGTCTCTAGGTCTTCTTAATTCAACTAAGAAGGTGATTAAATTCCGTAACTTAGTTGAAGGAAGAAGATTTGCCCAAGTGTGCAAACCAAGGTGGGTTATCATCACCCTTGCTAGTCCACTTGATCTATCTTGGTTATTGGTTCTCTTTTCTTGCTCCCTTCTCAAATGCATTCTTGATTCACTTTAGCAAATACTTGCCTTAGTGAAGCTTGAATCCATCAAATTGGTATCAGAGCTTAGGCTACCATCTTGGCCAAGCTTCCATCACCCAAACACACTCCTAAACACAAGAACCACAAAAACAGCCCAAACACATCCTCCACAAAATCTCAGCCGTGCCTAACCAGAAAGTTGGCACGGGCACACCGTGCCACCTGAGCACGACCGTGCCACAATTCCAGCCCAGCACTTCTTCGCCAGTAGCTCAGCACGGTCAGGCTGTGCCTGCTAGCACGACCGTGCCTACC
This sequence comes from Carnegiea gigantea, assembly GCA_029747015.1. NCBI lineage: Eukaryota > Viridiplantae > Streptophyta > Magnoliopsida > Caryophyllales > Cactaceae > Carnegiea > Carnegiea gigantea. The sequence goes on from JAKOGI010003888.1 coordinate 22,638, forward strand.
TCTCCCCGTCCCAAAACACTCTTTCTCTATTCCAAAGCCAAAATGTCTTCTAGCCTCACACCCGAGCAAGTGGCCGAGCAAGCACTGAGGGAGAAAGCCGAGGTAGAAGCTCAACTAAAGTATCTCCAAAAGCAACTAGGACAACTTATGGAAGAGAAGAGGAGAGGTTTATGGAGTTCAAAGAGTCCAAGCAAGCATCAAGACTCGGATGACTCCGAGGGAAGCAACCCCATTAGTGACTCAAGTGAAGGGGAGCATGCACCAAGGTCCCAACGACATCAAAGGTCAAGGGGACGAAGCTTTGGAGACTTTAAAGTCGACATTCCGGAGTTCGAAGGACAAGTAGACCCGGACATCTTCCTTGATTGGCTTCAAACGGTGGAAAGAGTATTTGAATACAAGGACATCCCGGAAAGCAAAAAGGTAAAGCTAGTAGCCTTGAAACTCCGTAAATATGCTTCCATATGGTGGCCTAATGTTGTGTCCAAGAGGGTGAGAAAGGGGAAAAGTAAGATAAAGACTTGGGAGCAAATGAAATCCAAACTTAAGGCCAAGTTCTTACCCCCACACTATCTTCAAGACAATTTCCTTAAAATCCACCACCTCCAACCAGGTTCAAAGAGTGTGGAAGAGTATACTAGGGAGTTTGAACAACTCCTCTTGAAATGTGATTTGAGGGAGGATGACTCTCAAACCTTGATTTGCTATTTGAGTGGACTTGATGAACAAATTGCTCATATTGTTGAACTACACCCTTACGCATCCCTTGATGAGCTAAGTGCTTTAGCCCACAAGGTCGAAATGCAAAAGAAGCTCAAAGGCAAGAGTCCCACCTCCAAACCTACTCCACGGCCTTACGGTTTCTAAAACCCTCCATGCACTCCTCAAAATTCCTTCCCATCTCCAAGCCCGATACCCCCACAAAACACCACTCCACAAACTCCCTCCAAACAGCCACCCCCAAAACCCTCTAGTAAGGTCCGGTGTTTTCGTTGCCAAGGCCTTGGATACTATGCTTCCGAGTGTCCCAACAAGAGAATGGTTTCTCTAACATAAAAAAGATAATACAAAAAAAAAAAAAAAAACAACACAAACAAAAGCGTAACCCTAAAGCGGCAGGTACAGAAGAGAGTAGAGAAATCGGAAATAAGGAGAGACAAGAGAAGTGTATTGAGATGAAAACCATAGAGGAGGTCGAAGAGGGCCCCGGATGAAGGGAACTTATTGGTCATTCGGAGGAACCTTGAGTGTCTAGCATTCCCATGATGAGCTTGATAAAGACAGACTCCATCTTCCGTACAAGGTGCAACAGTAGGCGGCAGTGTGCTCCCTTATCCATTGATTGGGGAAGTATGTACGAATGTGGCCCAGTCACATCCATGGTGAACAAACTCAAACTTCCGGTGACCCCCACCCAAAGCCAATAACCCCATTCCAATGGCTCAATCAAAAACCCAAGGTTTTGCAAATCTCGTCTCAGTGCCTCTTATCCTTAAGCATTGGGAAAAAATCTCGTCTCAGTGCCTCTTATCCTTAAGCATTGGGAAAACTTATAAAGATGAGATTTGGTGTGACATTATCCCCATGGGTGCGTGCCATGTCTTGTTGGGTCGCCCTTGGCTCTTTGATAGGAGCGTCACGCATGATGGCCACATGAACACCTACACCTTCATCAAAGATCACAAAAGGATCACCCTCACTCCCATCAAACCAACCGCCCCCTCCAAATCCACGGCAAGCTCACAAAGAGATGTCTTTCTCACTACCCTCCTTAAATCCCCTATGCATGAGTTCGCACCTCACAAGAAAAGAAAAAAAGCTCATTTTCAGCCTGGGGACCTAGTATGGGTCCAATTGAGGAAGGAGAGATTTCCTAGCAAGAGGAAATCCAAATTAATGCCAAGATCGGATGGGCCTTTCGAAATCCTTGAGAAGGTTGGCCCAAACGCTTACAAAGTTGACCTTTCCGGTGATTATGGGGTGCCCGCCACCTTCAATGTGGCCGACTTGAGCCCTTGCTATGATGAAGATGAAGAGGTGTCGAGTTTGAGGCCAAACTCCAACCAACCCGGGGAGAATGATGGAGACCATCCCACCAAACCTTCAAAAGCCATTGCCAATGATCCATGCCCCGCTAGGGAGTCCAAGAAGGCCAAAGGAGTTCATGCCATAGTCAGAAAATGTATGCACAAAGAAGAAAGTGAACTGCCCAGTTCATACCGTTTCTGACCCGGTTTTGTTTCTCTGTTGGAGCAAAATGTAGAAGGGGAAATGATGTAGATGTGGGTGGTAAGTGAACCAAATCAACTCAAACTCAAACTAAACAAGAATCAACCAAAGAAAAGTGAATATGGTGGAAGATAGTTTGAGATGTTTTGAAGAATAATAACAAAAAGAACAAGGATAAACAAGACCTTGTAATTAAGATAATCCTTCACGGAGCCACTCAATGACTTGATCTTGGGCTAATTCTCTTGTCTTAACCAAGGAATCACTCCAATTGAAAAAGGAAGAGAACCTAGAACACCACTTGAATTTGCCACAATTCAAGATATAGAACTAGGAATTTAGTTGCACTTTTGAGAAACACACTCAAAGTACTTGTATTGCTTTGGAAATTTCTTACAATGCTGAATGAATAGCTTCACACGCCCGTCCCCTTTTTATAGACTCAGCAAAAGACAATCAAAGGACTCAAATAACTCCTAACAATTAAAACTAGCTAATGAAAAGTCTAAGAAAAATGAAAAGACTCATCATAAAAGGGTTGGGGGAGGTTACAAGGAATATTCTAGGATTTTTGCAGCTGATTACATCAATCTAGAAGCATCTAAAACGTGCACAATATCAGCCACACAATCACATGTAACCGAAGACTCTTCATATTCCCAGAATTAATCCTTGCAGCTGCTTCAACTTCAATAGAGTATATCTTCCAGAATACTCGGCCAAATCACGCGTTCTTGGGCTTGATAGAAAGCCCTGGAAGTCTATTTTCTAGAATGGGCTCATTTGCTCAATTTGGATAAGCGGTTTGAAAGTTATGGCCCAAACAATGCACCTATCTCAGACTGGACTGGATCAGCATAACGTATCTTTGAGTGAGATTTTGCCCAATCAAATGATGTCCAAATTAAACAAACTTGGGCTTATTTGAAAGATGAAATCTTAAGCTTCAAAAGCACATGGGCCCTCAAGTTGTGGGTCTACTTGAGCTTGTCCAAAAGTGGTCACAAAAATCGGGTTCCGCAGGGATGAATTCGGCACCAAATTTCTAGCAAAGTTTAACCTCTTTTTGACCTCTTCATAGTGTCGTGAGTCTTTGAACTCACTTAATAAGACCAAATGAGCACACTTCCAAGCATGATCTTCTTTGACCCTTTTCTTCTTTGAAATTGGTCTTGAATAAAAATGATGCATATGGAAATATGCATCAGGAAATTTCCTGCACGCACCACCCCCTTAAAGCTTAAGATCTTAGCTTTCCAACAAGACCTTTTGCAAAGCATTTGGAGTCCATTTGGTCAGTCAACCAAGCCAAAACCTGAGACAGCGCACTGCAGGGCGCAATCCAGCACAGTCCGAAATAAGGCCTTCATTGGTTGACTTCCTCAACTCCAACTTTTGTCAATTTTTACAGCATGAAAGGGGACATAAATATTTATCAGATCATGGGTTCAAATCCCATCCAAAGCACACCCTTGTGTTGGTATTAACCAGCCAAAAGGACAAGAGAAACACCCCTTTACCCGGTTTTTCCCAAACCAGTACAAGGGTCTGATTTTCTTGGGTTTTGCTTGTCCCCTTGCCTCCCCACCTGCTGAATGAGTCATGTTGCTGCATCCTAGGATCATTGTAAGCTTGACACCTCATTTGGGAGGCATTATAACCCCTAATGAGGTAGCTTAAGCTAGGTAGTGAGGTGTTTAACTTGTAATGGATGATAGGATGTGTTTCTCTTCCCCAAATGTACTTAGTTTTGATTTTGCCGCTTGGGAAGGGTGGGAAACTCGGCCATCAAGCATAAAAACCAGCTTGGCCCTCATTTTGTAACACAACTTTGAATGAATGAGCTTGTAAGTTCTCTAAACTCTCTCCACAAAAACTCCTAGTGTTATATCTTGAGCTTGGCAACTCAAGTGGGTCTCTAGGTCTTCTTAATTCAACTAAGAAGGTGATTAAATTCCGTAACTTAGTTGAAGGAAGAAGATTTGCCCAAGTGCAAACCAAGGTGGGTTATCATCACCCTTGCTAGTCCACTTGATCTATCTTGGTTATTGGTTCTCTTTTCTTGCTCCCTTCTCAAATGCATTCTTGATTCACTTTAGCAAATACTTGCCTTAGTGAAGCTTGAATCCATCAAATTGGTATCAGAGCTTAGGCTACCATCTTGGCCAAGCTTCCATCACCCAAACACACTCCTAAACACAAGAACCACAAAAACAGCCCAAACACATCCTCCACAAAATCTCAGCCGTGCCCAACCAGAAAGTTGGCACGGGCACACCGTGCCACCTGAGCACGACCGTGCCATAATTCCAGCCCAGCACTTCTTCGCCAGTAGCTCAGCACGGTCAGGCCGTGCCTGCTAGCACGACCGTGCCTACCTCTCCCCGTCCCAAAACACTCTTTCTCTATTCCAAAGCCAAAATGTCTTCTAGCCTCACACCCGAGCAAGTGGCCGAGCAAGCCCTAAGGGAGAAAGCCGAGGTAGAAGCTCAACTAAAGTATCTCCAAAAGCAACTAGGACAACTTATGGAAGAGAAGAGGAGAGGTTTATGGAGTTCAAAGAGTCCAAGCAAGCATCAAGACTCGGATGACTCTGAGGGAAGCAACCCCATTAGTGACTCAAGTGAAGGGGAGCTTGCACCAAGGTCCCAACGACATCAAAGGTCCAGGGGACGAAGCTTTGGAGACTTTAAAGTCGACATTCCGAAGTTCGAAGGACAACTAGACCCGGACATCTTCCTTGATTGGCTTCAAACGGTGGAAAGAGTATTTGAATACAAGAACATTCCGGAAAGCAAAAAGGTAAAGCTAGTAGCCTTGAAACTTCGTAAATATGCTTCCATATGGTGGTCTAATGTTGTGTCCAAAAGGGCGAGAAAAGGGAAAAGTAAGATAAAGACTTGGGAGCAAATGAAATCCAAACTTAAGGCCAAGTTCTTACCCCCACACTATCTTCAAGACAATTTCCTTAAAATCCACCACCTCCAACCAGGTTCAAAGAGTGTGGAAGAGTATACTAGGGAGTTTGAACAACTCCTCTTGAAATGTGATTTGAGGGAGGATGACTCTCAAACCTTGATTCGCTATTTGAGTGGACTTGATGAACAAATTGCTCATATTGTTGAACTACACCCTTACGCATCCCTTGATGAGCTAAGTGCTTTAGCCCACAAGGTCGAAATGCAAAAGAAGCTCAAAGGCAAGAGTCCCACCTCCAAACCTACTCCACGGCCTTACGGTTTCTAAAACCCTCCATGCACTCCTCAAAATTCCTTCCCATCTCCAAGCCCGATACCCCCACAAAACACCACTCCACAAACTCCCTCCAAACAGCCACCCCCAAAACCCTCTAGTAAGGTCCGGTGTTTTCGTTGCCAAGGCCTTGGACACTATGCTTCCGAGTGTCCCAACAAGAGAATGGTTTCTCTAACCTAGTATCAAGCTTCCCTAGAGGAGCTAGAAGAGGAGGTAGAGAAGAGGGAGGAAGAGAAAGTGTATTTGAATGAAACCATAGAGGAGGTCGAAGAGGGCCCGGATGAAGGAGAACTTTTGGTCATTCGGAGGACCTTGAGTGGTCTAGCTTCCCATGATGAGCTTGAACAAAGAGAATCCATCTTCCGTACAAGGTGCACCGTAGGCAGCAAGGTGTGCTCCCTTATCATTGATGGGGGAAGTTGTACGAATGTGGCCTCACAATCCATGGTGAACAAACTCAAACTTCCGGTGACTCCCCCCCCAAAGCCATACACCATCCAATGGCTCAATCAAAACCAAGGTTTGCAAATCTCGTCTCAGTGCCTCTTATCCTTAAGCATTGGGAAAACTTATAAAGATGAGATTTGGTGTGACCTTATCCCCATGGGTGCGTGCCATGTCTTGTTGGGTCGCGCTTGGCTCTTTGATAGGAGCGTCACGCATGATGGCCACATGAACACCTACACCTTCACCAAAGATCACAAAAGGATCACCCTCACTCCCATCAAACCAACCGCCCCCTCCAAACCTACGGCAAGCTCACAAAGAGATGTCTATCTCACTACCCTCCTCAAATCCCCTATGCATGAGTTCGCACCTCACAAGAAAAGAAAAAAAGCTCATTTTCAGCCTGGGAACCTAGTATGGGTCCAATTGAGGAAGGAAAGATTTCCTAACAAGAGGAAATACAAATTAATGCCAAGATCGGATGGGCCTTTCGAAATCCTTGAGAAGGTTGGCCCAAACGCTTACAAAGTTGACCTCTCCGGTGATTATGGGGTGCCCGCCACCTTCAATGTGGCCGACTTGAGCCCTTGCTATGATGAAGATGAAGAGTTGTCGAGTTTGAGGCCAAACTCCAACCAACCCGGGGAGAATGATGGAGACCATTCCACCAAACCTTCAAAATCCATTGCCAATGATCCATCCCCCGCTAGGGAGTCCAAGAAGGCCAAAGGAGTTCATGCCATAGTCAGAAAATGTATGCACAAAGAAGAAAGTGAACTGCCCAGTTCATACCGTTTCTGACCCCCGGTTTGTTCTCTGTTGGAGCAAATGTCGACGGTAATGATGTAGATGTGGGTGGTAAGTGAACCACTCAACTCAAACTCAACTAACAAGAATCAACCAAAAAAAAAGTGAATATGGTGGAAGATTAGTTTGAGATGGTTTTGAAAGAATAATAACAAAAAGACAAGGCTAACAAGACCTTGTAATTAACATAATCCTTCACGGAGCCACTCAATGACTTGATCTTGGGCTATTCTCTTGTCTTAACCAAGGAATCACTCCAATTGGAAAAGGAAGAGAACCTAGAACACCACTTGAATTTGCCAAAATTCAAGATATAGAACTAGGAATTTAGTTGCACTTTTTGAGAAACACACTCAAAGTACTTGTATTGCTTTGGAAATTTCTTACAATGCTGAATGAATAGCTTCACATGCCCCTCCCCTTTTTATAGACTCAGCAAAAGACAAACAAAGGACTCAAATAACTCCTAATAATTAAAACTAGCTAATGAAAAGTCTAAGAAAAAATGAAAAGACTCATCATAAAAGGGGTGGGGAGGTTACAGGATATTCTATATTGTTGGGACAGATGATTACATCAATCTAGAGCATCTACAACGTGCCAATATCGCCACACCAAGTATATTTAACCGAAACTCTTCAATATTCCCAGAATTAATCCTTGCAGCTGCCTCAACTTCAACAGAGTATATCTTCCAGAATACTTGGCCAAAACACGCGTTCTTGGGCTTGTAGAAAGCCCTGGAAGTCTATTTTCCAGAATGGGCTCATTTGCTCAATTTGGATAAGCGTTTTGAAAGTTATGGCCCAAACAATGCACCTATCTCAGACTGGACTGGATCAGCATAACGTATCTTTGAGTGATATTTTGCCCAATCAACTGATGTCCAAATTAAACAAACTTGGGCTTATTTGAAATATGAAATCTTAAGCTTCAAAAGCACATGGGCCCTCAAGTTGTGGGTCCACTTGAGCTTGTCCAAAAGTGGTCACAAAATCGGGTTCCGCAGGGATGAATTCGGCACCAAATTTCTAGCAAAGTTTAACCTCTTTTTGACCTCTCCATAGTGTCGCGAGTCTTTGAACTCACTTAAGAAGACCAAATAAGCACACTTCCAAGCATGATCTTCTTTGACCCTTTCTTCTTTGAAATTGGACTTGAATAAAAATGATGCATATGGAAATATGCATCAGAAATTTCCTGCACGCACCACCCCCTTAAAGCTTAAGATCTTAGCTTTCCAACAAGACCTTTTGCAAAGAATTTGGAGTCTATTTGGTCAGTCAACCAAGCCAAAACCTGAGACAGCGCACTGCAGGACGCAATCCAGCACAGTTCGAAATAAGGCCCTAATTGGTGGACTTCCTCAACTCGAACTTTTGTCAAATTTTACAGCATGAAAGGGGACATAAATATTTATCAGATCATGGGTTCAAATCCCATCCAAAGCACCCCCTTGTGTTGGTTTTAACCAGCCAAAAGGACAAGTAAAACCCCCCTTTACCCGGTTCTTCACCAACCGGTACAATGTCTGATTTTTCTTGGGTTTTGCTTGCCCACTTGCCTCCCCACTTGCTGAATGACTCACCTTGCTGCTTTCTAGGATCCTTGTAAGCTTGACACCTCATTTGGGAGGCATTATAACCCCTAATGAGGTAGCTTAAGCTAGGTAGTGAGGTGTTTAACTTGTAATGGATGATAGGATGTGTTTCTCTTCCCCAAATGTACTTAGTTTTGATTTTGCTGCTTGGGAAGGGTGGGAAACTCGGCCATCAAGCATAAAAACCAGCTTGGCCCTCATTTTGTAAGCAACTTGAATGTATAAGCTTGTGAGTTCTCAAAGAAACTCTCCCCTCAAATTTCTAGTCTATATCTTAAGTGTGGCAACTTAAGTGGTGTCTAGGTCCCTTTATCTCAATTAGGTGGTGATTCCTAATTGATCTAAGGGGATTGCCCAAGTATCCAACAAGAGTGGCTCCTCTTGGATTATCTCTTGAAGGAGCTTACTCTATCAACTCTCCTCTTATCTTCTACACTCTCTCCCTTTCCTCCCTTAGTTTCCTTGGCAAGAACAAGGATGGAGTAAGCTTGGGTTGTGTTCATTGCAAGCATACATCAACTTGGTATCAGAGCTTAGGCTATCTTTCTTGGCCAAGCTTCCTTGCCCAAACACATCCCAAACACCGAAACTCACAAAACAGCCCAAACACATCCTCCACAAATTTCAGCCGTGCCCAACCAGAGACTTGGCACGGGCACACCGTGCCATATACGCATGACCGTGCCACAATTCCAGCCCAGGCAACCTTTGCCAGCAGCTCAGCACGGTCAGGCCGTGCCTACTAGCACGACCGTGCCTACCCCTCCCTGCCCCAAAACACTCATCCTCCCTTCCAAAGCCGATATGTCTTCTAGCCTCACACCCGAACAAGTGGCCGAGCAAGCCCTGAGGGAGAAAGCCGAGGTAGAAGCTCAACTAAAGTATCTCCAAAAGCAACTAGGACAACTTATGGAAGAGAAGAGGAGAGGTTTATGGAGTTCAAAGAGTCCAAGCAAGCATCAAGACTCGGATGACTCCGAGGGAAGCAACCCCATTAGTGACTCAAGTGAAAGGGAGCTTGCACCAAGGTCCCAACGACATCAAAGGTCAAGGGGACGAAGCTTTGGAGACTTTAAAGTCGACATTCCGGAGTTCGAAGGACAACTAGACCCGGACATCTTCCTTGATTGGCTTCAAACGGTGGAAAGAGTATTTGAATGCAAGGACATCCCGAAAAGCAAAAAGGTAAAGCTAGTAGCCTTGAAACTCCGTAAATATGCTTCCATATGGTGGTCTAATGTTGTGTCCAAGAGGGTGAGAAAGGGGAAAAGTAAGAGAAAGACTTGGGAGCAAATGAAATCCAAACTTAAGGCCAAGTTCTTACCCCCACACTATCTTCAAGACAATTTCCTAAACTCCACCACCTCCGACAAGGTTCAAAGAGTGTAGAGGAGTACACTAGGGACTTTGAACAACTTCTTCTAAAGTGTGATTTGAGGGAAGATGATTCCCAAACTTTGATTCGTTACTTGAGTGGGCTTGATGAACAAATTGCTCATATTGTTGAACTACACCCTTACGCATCCCTTGATGAGCTAAGTGCTTTAGCCCACAAGGTCGAAATGCAAAAGAAGCTCAAAGGCAAGAGTCCCACCTCCAAACCTACTCCACGGCCTTACGGTTTCTAAAACCCTCCATGCACTCCTCAAAATTCCTTCCCATCTCCAAGCCCGATACCCCCACAAAACACCACTCCACAAACTCCCTCCAAACAGCCACCCCCAAAACCCTCTAGTAAGGTCCGGTGTTTTCGTTGCCAAGGCCTTGGATACTATGCTTCCGAGTGTCCCAACAAGAGAATGGTTTCTCTAACCTAGTATCAAGCTTCCCTAGAGGAGCTAGAAGAGGAGGTAGAGAAGAGGGAGGAAGAGAAAGAGGTGTATTTGAATGAAACCATAGAGGAGGTCGAAGAGGGCCCGGATGAAGGAGAACTTTTGGTCATTCGGAGGACCTTGAGTGGTCTAGCTTCCCATGATGAGCTTGAATAAAGAGAATCCATCTTCCGTACAAGGTGCACCGTAGGCGGCAAGGTGTGCTCCCTTATCATTGATGGGGGAAGTTGTACGAATGTGGCCTCACAATCCATGGTGAACAAACTCAAACTTCCGGTGACTCCCCACCCAAAGCCATACACCATCCAATGGCTCAATCAAATCCAAGGTTTGCAAATCTCGTCTCAGTGCCTCTTATCCTTAAGCATTGGGAAGACTTATAAAGATGAGATTTGGTGTGACATTATCCCCATAGGTGCGTGCCATGTCTTGTTGGGTCGCCCTTGGCTCTTTGATAGGAGCGTCACGCATGATGGCCACATGAACCCCTACACCTTCACCAAAGATCACAAAAGGATCACCCTCACTCCCATCAAACCAACCGCCCCCTCCAAATCCACGGCAAGCTCACAAAGAGATGTCTTTCTCACTACCCTCCTTAAATCCCCTATGCATGAGTTCGCACCTCACAAGAAAAGAAAAAAAGCTCATTTTCAGCCTGGGGACCTAGTATGGGTCCAATTGAGGAAGGAGAGATTTCCTAACAAGAGGAAATCCAAATTAATGCCAAGATCGGATGGGCCTTTCGAAATCCTTGAGAAGGTTGGCCCAAGTACTTACAAAATTGACCTCCCCGGTGATTATGGGGTGCCCGCCACCTTCAATGTGGCCGACTTGAGCCCTTGCTATGGTGAAGATGAAGAGTTGTTGAGTTTGAGGCCAAACTCCAACCAACCCGGGGAGAATGATGGAGACCATCCCACCAAACCTTCAAAAGCCATTGCCAATGATCCATCCCCCGCTAGGGAGTCCAAGAAGGCCAAAGGAGTTCATGCCATAGTCAGAAAATGTATGCACAAAGAAGAAAGTGAACTGCCCAGTTCATACCGTTTCTGACCCGGTTTTGTTTCTTTGTTGGAGCAAAATGTAGAAGGGGAAATGATGTAGATGTGGGTGGTAAGTGAACCAAATCAACTCAAACTCAAACTAAACAAGAATCAACCAAAGAAAAGTGAATATGGTGGAAGATAGTTTGAGATGTTTTGAAGAATAATAACAAAAAGAACAAGGATAAACAAGACCTTGTAATTAAGATAATCCTTCACGGAGCCACTCAATGACTTGATCTTGGGCTAATTCTCTTGTCTTACCAAGGAATCACTCCAATTGGAAAAGGAAGAGAACCTAGAACACCACTTGAATGAGCCAAATTCAAGATATAGAACTAGGAATTTTGAGACACAAATGAGAATCCCTCTCAAAGGTGCTTGTATTACTTTGAAAATCTCTTACAATGCTGAATGAATAGCTTCACACGCCCCTCCCCTTTTATAGACTCAGCAAAAGACAATCAAAAGACTCAAATAACTCCTAACAATTAAAACTAGCTAATGAAAAATCTAAGAAAAATGAAAAGACACATCATAAAAGGGGGTGGGGGAGGTTACAAGGAATATTCTAGGATTTTTGCAGCTGATTACATCAATCTAGAAGCATCTAAAACGTGCACAATATCAGCCACACAAATATATGTAACCTAAGACTCTTCATATTTCCAGCATTAATCCTTGCAACTGCCTCAACTTCAACAGAGCATACTTTCCAAATACTCGGCCAAATCACGCGTTCTTGTGCTTGTTTGAAAGCCCTTGGAAGTCATTTTCCGAATTGGCTCTTTGCTCAATTTGGATAGCGGTTTGAAATTTATGGCCCAACAATGCACCTATCTCAGACTGGACTGGATCAGCACACGTCTTTGGAGTGATATTTTGCCCAATCAATGATGTCCAAATTAAATAATTGGCCTTATTTTAAAGCTGACATCTTAAGCTTCAAAAGCCATGGGCCCTCGAGTTGTGGGTCCACTTGAGCTTGTCTCAAAAGTGGTCAAAAATCGGTTCCGCCGGGATGAATTCGTGCACCAATTTCTAGCAAAGTTTAACCTCTTTTGACCTCTTCATAGTGTCGTGAGTCCTTTGAACGCACTCATAAGACCAAATAAGCACACTGAAATAACCTTCCAAGCATGATCTTGTTTGACCCTTTTCTTCTTTGAAATTGGTCTTGAATAAAAATGATGCATATGGAAATATGCATCAGGAAATTTCCTGCACGCACCACCCCCTTAAAGCTTAAGATCTTAGCTTTCCAACAAGACCTTTTGCAAAGCATTTGGAGTCCATTTGGTCAGTCAACCAAGCCAAAACCTGAGACAGCGCACTGCAGGGTGTAATCCAGCGCAGTCCGAAATAAGGCCCTAATTGGTGGACTTCCTCAACTCCAACTTTTGTCAAATTTTACAGTATGAAAGGGGACATAAATATTTATCAAGTCAAGGGTTAAAATCCCATCCAAAGCACCCCCTTGTGTTGGTTTTACCCAGCCAAAAGGACAAGCAAAACACCCCTTTAACCGGTTTCTTCCTAGCCGGTACAAGTGGGCTGATTTCTTGGGTGTTGCTTCATCCACTTGCTGAGTTGATTGCTTTTCTGCATTTTAGGATCATTGTAAGCTTGACACCTCATTTGGGAGGCATTACAACCCCTAATGAGGTAGCTTAAGCTAGGTAGTGAGGTGTTTAACTTGTAATGGATGATAGGATGTGTTTCTCTTCCCCAAATGTACTTAGTTTTGATTTTGCCGCTTGGGAAGGGTGGGAAACTCGGCCATCAAGCATAAAAACCAGCTTGGCCCTCATTTTGTAACACAACTTTGAATGAATGAGCTTGTAAGTTCTCTAAACTCTCTCCACAAAAACTCCTAGTGTTATATCTTGAGCTTGGCAACTCAAGTGGGTCGCTAGGTCTTCTTAATTCAACTAAGAAGGTGATTAAATTCTGTAACTTAGTTGAAGGAAGAAGATTTGCCCAAGTGTGCAAACCAAGGTGGGTTATCATCAACCTTGCTCGTCCACTTGATCTATCTTGGTTCTTGATTTTCTTTTCATGTTTTCTACCCAAATGCATTCTTGATTCACTCTAGCAAATACTTGCCTTAGTGAAGCTTGAATCCATCAAATTGGTATCAGAGCTTAGGCTACCTTTCTTGGCCAAGCACCCTTTGCCCAAACACGTCCAAACACCAAACTCACAAAAACAGCCCAAACACATTCTCCACAAAATCTCAGCCGTGCCCAACCAGAGAGTTGGCACGGGCACACCGTGCCATATACGCACGACCGTGCCACAATTCCAGCCCAGACAACCTTTGCCAGCAGCTCAGCACGGTCAGGCCGTGCCTACTAGCACGACCGTGCCTACCTCTCCCCGTCCCAAAACACTCTTTCTCCATTCCAAAGCCAAACTGTCTTCTAGCCTCACACCCGAGCAAGTGGCCGAGCAAGCCCTGAGGGAGAAAGCCGAGGTAGAAGCTCAACTAAAGTATCTCCAAAAGCAACTAGGACAACTTATGGAAGAGAAGAGGAGAGGTTTATGGAGTTCAAAGAGTCCAAGCAAGCATCAAGACTCGGATGACTCCGAGGGAAGCAACCCCATTTGTGACTCAAGTGAAGGGGAGCTTGCACCAAGGTCCCAACGACATCAAAGGTCAAGGGGACGAAGCTTTGGAGACTTTAAAGTCGACATTCCGGAGTTCGAAGGACAACTAGACCCGGACATCTTCCTTGATTGGCTTCAAACGGTGGAAAGAGTATTTGAATGCAAGGACATCCCGAAAAGCAAAAAGGTAAAGCTAGTAGCCTTGAAACTCCGTAAATATGCTTCCATATGGTGGTCTAATGTTGTGTCCAAGAGGGTGAGAAAGGGGACAAGTAAGATAAAGACTTGGGAGCAAATGAAATCCAAACTTAAGGCCAAGTTCTTACCCCCACACTATCTTCAAGACAATTTCCTTAAACTCCACCACCTCTGACAAGGTTCAAAGAGTGTAGAGGAGTACACTAGGGACTTTGAACAACTTCTTCTAAAGTGTGATTTGAGGGAAGATGATTCCCAAACTTTGATTCGTTACTTGAGTGGGCTTGATGAACAAATTGCTCATATTGTTGAACTACACCCTTACGCATCCCTTGATGAGCTAAGTGCTTTAGCCCACAAGGTCGAAATGCAAAAGAAGCTCAAAGGCAAGAGTCCCACCTCCAAACCTACTCCACGGCCTTACGGTTTCTAAAACCCTCCATGCACTCCTCAAAATTCCTTCCCATCTCCAAGCCCGATACCCCCACAAAACACCACTCCACAAACTCCCTCCAAACAGCCACCCCCAAAACCCTCTAGTAAGGTCCGGTGTTTTCGTTGCCAAGGCCTTGGACACTATGCTTCCGAGTGTCCCAACAAGAGAATGGTTTCTCTAACCTAGTATCAAGCTTCCCTAGAGGAGCTAGAAGAGGAGGTAGAGAAGAGGGAGGAAGAGAAAGTGTATTTGAATGAAACCATAGAGGAGGTCGAAGAGGGCCCGGATGAAGGAGAACTTTTGGTCATTCGGAGGACCTTGAGTGGTCTAGCTTCCCATGATGAGCTTGAACAAAGAGAATCCATCTTCCGTACAAGGTGCACCGTAGGCAGCAAGGTGTGCTCCCTTATCATTGATGGGGGAAGTTGTACGAATGTGGCCTCACAATCCATGGTGAACAAACTCAAACTTTCGGTGACTCCGCACCCAAAGCCATACACCATCCAATGGCTCAATCAAAACCAAGGTTTGCAAATCTCGTCTCAGTGCCTCTTATCCTTAAGCATTGGGAAAACTTATAAAGATGAGATTTGGTGTGACCTTATCCCCATGGGTGCGTGCCATGTCTTGTTGGGTCGCCCTTGGCTCTTTGATAGGAGCGTCACGCATGATGGCCACATGAACACCTACACCTTCATCAAAGATCACAAAAGGATCACCCTCACTCCCATCAAACCAACCGCCCCCTCCAAATCCACGGCAAGCTCACAAAGAGATGTCTTTCTCACTACCCTCCTTAAATCCCCTATGCATGAGTTCGCACCTCACAAGAAAAGAAAAAAAGCTCATTTTCAGCCTGGGGACCTAGTATGGGTCCAATTGAGGAAGGAGAGATTTCCTAACAAGAGGAAATCCAAATTAATGCCAAGATCGGATGGGCCTTTCGAAATCCTTGAGAAGGTTGGCCCAAACGCTTACAAAGTTGACCTCTCCGGTGATTATGGGGTGCCCGCCCCCTTCAATGTGGCCGACTTGAGCCCTTGCTATGATGAAGATGAAGAGTTGTCGAGTTTGAGGCCAAACTCCAACCAACCCGGGGAGAATGATGGAGACCATCCCACCAAACCTTCAAAACCCATTGCCAATGATCCATCCCCCGCTAGGGAGTCCAAGAAGGCCAAAGGAGTTCATGCCATAGTCAGAAAATGTATGCACAAAGAAGAAAGTGAACTCCCAGTTCATACCGTTTCTGACCCGGTTTTGTTTCTCTGTTGGAGCAAAATGCAGAGGGGGAAATGGTGGTAGTGTGGGTGGTAAGTGACCAAATCAACTCAAAACTCAACTAAACAAGAATCCAAAGAAAAGTGAAATATGGTGTAAGATATTTTTGAGATGGTTTGAAGAATAATAACAAAAAGAACAAGGATAAACAAGACCTTGTACTTAAGATAATCCTTCACGGAGCCACTCAATGACTTGATCTTGGGCTAATTCTCTTGTCTTAACCAAGGAATCACTCCAATTGGAAAAGGAAGAGAACCTAGAGCACCACTTGAATTTGCCACAATTCAAGATATAGAACTAGGAATTTAGTTGCACTTTTGAGAAACACACTCAAAGTACTTGTATTACTTTGGAAATTTCTTACAATGCTGAATGATTAGCTTCACATGCCCCTCCCCTTTTATAGACTCAGCAAAAGACAATCAAAAGATTCAAATAACTCCTAACAATTAAAAACTAGCTAATGAAAAGTCTAAGAAAAATGAAAAGACACATCATAAAAGGGGGTGGGGGAGGTTACAAGGAATATTCTAGGATTTTTTGCAGCTGATTACATCAATCTAGAAGCATCTAAAACGTGCACAATATCAGCCACACAAGTATATGTAACCGAAGACTCTTCATATTCCCAGCATTAATCCTTGCAACTGCCTCAACTTCAACAGAGCATAACTTCCAGAATACTCGGCCAAATCACGCGTTCTTGGGCTTGTTAGAAACCCTGGAAGTCTATTTTCCAGAATGGGCTCATTTGCTCAATTTGGATAAGCGGTTTGAAAGTTATGGCCCAAACAATGCACCTATCACAGACTGGACTGGATCAGCATAACGTATCTTTGAGTGATATTTTGCCCAATCAAATGACGTCCAAATTAAACAAACTTGGGCTTATTTGAAA
>JAKOGI010003889.1:2500-7500 GCA_029747015.1 Carnegiea gigantea
CCCCCATCGCCTCACCTGTCACCTCGCTTGCGACAGTCAGCCCGCACGTGGTAGGCAACACGCCTCCGCGTAAATCCCACAGCCAGCGCGTCCGCCTCGGGACGAGGGGAGGGTTTTCAGGGTGCTTTCAAGTGGAGTGGGGCGAGAGGGGGAAGTAAGCTGGGGGGGACAAGGGGTTTTCGGGAGGGGAAGGAAGGTGGTGTGAACAAGGGGTTTTCCGGGGGATCTCGAAGGAAATCGGGTTGGATTTTGAGGAGGGGAGGTGACCCCCCACCCCGCGGCACAACGGCATTCCCACCGGCATAATCCCGATGCAAAGGGACACTCCCCCGCCCCGCGCAGGCCTCATGTCGCGCCCAGGAAGTGCTCCTCGGGAAGGGCCTCCCACCCGTTCGTGTACTTCGGCCTCAGGGCCGCGAGGGGCTACAGCTCAGCGTCTATGCCCTCACTACACCGATCGTCGGCTTCCACTACCGGAGCAGATCCAACCCCGCCCGTCTCGCACGAATCGGCTCCTCAAACATAGCCTTCCACCCCGTTCGGTGGACAGTGCCTCCGGGCGCGAGGGGCTTACAATCTGCAAGCGTCTAGCCCTCACTCACCGATCACAGGCTTTCTCACCAAACCGGGGCGTCCAGCCCATCCCCTCGTCGCCTCTCCTGTCACCGCGCTTGCGACGGTCAGCCCGCACGTGGAAGCCAACACGCCTCCGCGCAAATCCCCCAGCCAGTGCGTCCGCCGTCCGCCCCGGGACGGGGGGAGGTGGGTCGTCAAGCAACAGAAAGGCAATGTCAAGGAGCAAGGGGCCATGTCAAGAAACAAGGGACGAGTGGCGCAACGGCATCCCCACCGGCAAAATCCCGATGCGAAGGGCACTCCCCGCCCCGCGCAGGCCTCAGGTCGCGCCCTTGGAAGAGCTCCTCGGGAAGGGCCTCCCACTCCGTTCGTGAACTTCGGCCTCACGGGCGCGAGGGGCTTACAAGCTCAAGCGTCTAGCCTCACTCACCTAAAAAAAAAAAAACGATCGTCGGCTTCCAACCACCGAGCGATCACCCCGCCGTCGTCGTCGCACGGATCGGCTCCTCAAGACAAGCCTTCCACCCCGTTCGTGGCAGTGCCTCACGGGCGCGAGGGGCTTACAAGCTCAAGCGTCTAGGCCCGCACTCACCGATCACAGGCTTCTCACAACCGGGGCGTCCAGCCCATCCCGCGTCGCCTCTCCTGTCACCGCGCTTGCGACGGTCAGCCCGCACGTGGAAGGCAACACGCCCCGCTTAAATCCCACAAGCCAGTGCGTCCGCCGTCCGCCCCCAGGACGGGGCATGTCGAGCAACAGAAATGATGTCAGGGAGCAAGGGGGCCGGGTCAAGAAAGAAGGGAGCGGTGGTCCGCGGGAATTCACCGACATCACCCCTGGCCCACGTGGGTGTGATCACTCGTATCTCGGGTGGAGGGTGGTCAAAGGCCCCCACCCGTGATGGCATCCTAGAAGCCTAGGAATGCCACCGAAGACGGGCGTTAGGAGCGCCACCGGTACCTCGGAAGGTAGGAACTAGCATAGCAATGATTCCCGCAATCCGTCGATCGATATCTAACAATTTTCATGCTGGTCACGCTTCCCGAGACAAAACCCGGCCCCGGGGTGGTCCGTCATCCGCCCGCTAAAGTTCGATGCATGGAAGCCATGCCAACAAGGCCTTTGACATCATGCCATGCATAGGCAGTCGCTGACCCTGCTGCTGCCCCAGCTGCTTGCCAAGCACCTCCCCTATAAAGAGCTCTTATAACTCTACTGGCTCTGCCCCCAGTAGACATCAACTGTGACGAAAAATCATACTGGGTTTTTTGAAGATTTAGAATGTTTCAGCAGCAACCAATGGTACCATTGGAAAGATCATGATGTGAAATTACTAAAAATTATTTTTTCGGAATTTTTCGGACACCCGAGCTATTTTTTATGATTTTTTAAAGTCGAAAACGAAAAAAAAATCCTAAAAATCGGAGAAAAATCAGAAAAATGCGGGACAAAGCTTGTAAATCCTCTAAAATCGTGGGGAAGGGGTGGACAAAATTTGGGGAAAAACGCACGACAAAAATACGGGGATTTTTTCTCGGGACGGCTTTCGGGCGTTCGCGGGGCTGCGGCCAGCGGTCAGGGCCCTGCGGCCAGCGTCCAGGGGCTGCGCCCAGCGGCCAGGGGCTGCGCCCAGCGGCCGTACAAGCGGCCAGCGTTCACCGGCTGCGCCATCGTCAGGAGCTGGCGGCCAGCGTCTCACAGGGCTGCGGCCAGCGTCCAGGCAAGCTTCCAATCGTTCACAGGGCTGCGGCCAACGTTTCCACAGGCCTGCGCCACGTCCATGACAAGCGGCCAAAGCGTTCCGAGGGCTGCGGCCAGCGTTCACAGCCTGCGGCCAGCGTCCAGGACAAGCGGCCAGCGTTCACAGGGCTGCGGCCAGCGTTCACAGCCTGCGGCCAGCGTTCCCGGCCTGCGGCCAGCGTCCAGGACAAGCGGCCAGCGTTCACAGGCTGCGGCCAGCGTCCAGGACAAGCGGCCAGCGTTCACAGGGCTGCGGCCAGCGTTCACAGCCTGCGGCCAGCATCCAGCACCCCCCTGCAGCCCCCGGCACCCAGCGACAGCATGCCCGGACGCTGCCCGGCATGCATGGATGCTGCCGTGGGCGTCCGGCAGCGTGCGTGGACGCTCTCGGGGGCATGCCCCCGGGGCCGACCCCTCGGGACCCGGGGGCATGCCCCGGGGCCCCCCGGGGCCGGGCCTCGGGACCCGGGGGCATGCCTCGGCCATGCACCGGGGCCGGTGTGGGGGCCTTCCTCGGGACTCAGGGGCATGCCTTGGGCATGCACCGGGGCCGTTTCGGGGCGATGTGCGGGACGCGGGGCCATGCACCGGGGCCGTTCTGAGGGCGTTCCCCGGGACTCGGGGCCATGCCTTGGCCGCGCCCAGGGGCCGTTCCGGGGCGACGTGCGGGACTCGGGGCCATGCCTTGGGCATGCACCGGGGCGTTCCTCGGGACTCGGGGGCACGCCCCGGGGCGAGGCGCGGGACTCGGGGGCATGCCGTGGCCCTGCACCGGGGCCCGGTTCCGGGGCCTTCCTCGACGCCGGGGGCACGCCTGGGCATGTGAACCGGGGCCGATCCCCTCGGGACGCGGGGGCACGCCTTGGCGTTCACCGGGGCCGTTTGGGGGCGTTCCTCGGACCCGGGGGCACGGCCCGGGTCGTGTGCGGTACTCGGGGCTTGCCTTGTGCCTTGCCAGCGGTGCGATGGGCGGGACTCGGGGGGGCATGCCTTGGCCTTGCTGCGGGGGCGTTCTAGAGGCGATGCACGGGGGCATGCCCCGGGGCCGATGTGCGGGACGCGGGGGCAGGCCTCGGCCTTGCACGGGGCCGCTCCCCGGGACTCGGGGGCATGCCTTGGCATCGACGTTCGGGACTTGGGGCACCAATATGGGGGAACGCGGCACGCCACGGGGCCTAGCTCTCGACCCTCCCTTCGCCCAGTCCGCCCAAGGTCCGCTCAAGTCCGTCAAGTCCGCCCCCCGCTCCACTAGCGTCCCTGAGCCTGCGCCCTGTCAAGATTTATGCCGCGGGGGGTCACGGGGCCGGGCGGGGTGTCATCACCGTCGTTCATCCTGCTCGGTCGCGGAGGGTCGGGGCCTAGCTCAATCACCTTCCCCCTAAAAGAGCACAACGAGCTTCGTGGCCGTGTTAGAGCCGGCGAGTGGACCATCACCGTGCGATTTTTCTACTCCGCCCGGGCCATCCCCCTAGAGAGCTTCATGAGGTTTGGTGGCCGTGGCCCGTAGTGGACATCACCCCGCCTATTTTTCATACCGCCCGGACCATCCCCCTAGAGAAGCTTCGGAGTTTGGTGGCCGTGCCCGTAAGTGGACATCACCCGTGCGATTTTTCAATACTCAGGCTGGGACAGTCACGGCCTGGCGGCCAGCGTTCAGCCGGCCAGCGCCGCGTTCACAGGCAGCGGCCCGCGTTCACCAGGCTGCGCCCAGCGTCCAGGTCAAGCGGCCAGCGTTCACAGGCTGCGGCCAGCGTTCAGGAGCTGCGGCCAGCGTTCACAGGGCTGCGGCCATCGTCCAGGACAAGCGGCCAGCGTTCACAGGGCTGCGGCCAGCGTTCACAGCCTGCGGCCAGCGTCCAGGACAAGCGGCCAGCGTTCACAGGGCTGCGCCAGCGTTCACAGCCTGCGGCCAGCGTTCCTAGGCTGGGCCAGCGTTCATGACAAGCGGCCAGCGTTCAGGACAACGGCCAGCGTTCAGGACACTCGGCCAAGCGTTCCGCTGCGGCCAGCGTTCATGACAAGCGGCCAGCGTTCACGCTGCGACTGGCGAGCCAGATCGTTCAGGACAACGGGCACGAGCTTTCCACGATGCTGCGGCCAGCGTTCACAGGCTGCGGCCAGCGTTCAGGACAAGCGGCCAGCGTTCACAGGCTGCGGCCAGCGTTCAGGACAAGCGGCGAGCGTTCAGGACAAGCGGCCAGCGTTCACAGGCTGCGGCCAGCGTTCAGGACCTGCGGCCAGCGTTCACAGGCTGCGGCCAGCGTTCAGGACAAGCGGCCAGCGTTCACAGGCTGCGGCCAGCGTTCACGAGAAGCGGCCAGCGTTTCAGGACAAGACGGCCAGCGTTCACTAAGCCTGCGCCAGCGTCACAAAGGCTGGCGCCAGCGTTCAGGACAAGCGGCCAGCGTTCACGGGCTGCGGCAGCGTTCACAGCCTGCGGCCAGCACCCAGCCCCCCCCGGCTGCCAGCGACAGCATGCCCGGACGCTCCCCGACATGCCGGGATGCTGCCGTGGGCGTCCGGCAGCGTGCGTGGACGCTCTCGGGGGCATGCCCCGGGCCGGTCCTTGGGACCCGGGGGCATGCCTCGGCCATCCACCGGGGCCGTTTTGGGGGCCTTCCTCAGGACTCGGGGGCATGCCTTGGGCATGCACCGGGGCCGTTTCGGGGCGATGTGCGGGACG
>JAKOGI010003889.1:17500-20000 GCA_029747015.1 Carnegiea gigantea
CAACCAATGGTACCATTGGAAAGATCATGATGTGAAATTACTAAAAAATATTTTTTCGGAATTTTTCGGACACCCGAGCTATTTTTTTATGATTTTTTAAAGTCGAAAACGAAAAAAAATCCTAAAAATCGGAGAAAAATCAGAAAAATGCGGGACAAAGCTTGTAAATCCTCTAAAAATCGTGGGGAAGGGGTGGACAAAATTTTGGGAAAAACGCACGACAAAAATACGGGGATTTTTTCTCGGGACGGCTTTCGGGCGTTCGCGGGGCTGCGGCCAGCGTTCAGGGCCCTGCGGCCAGCGTCCAGGGGCTGCGCCCAGCGTCCAGGGGCTGCGCCCAGCGTTCAGGACAAGCGGCCAGCGTTCACAGGCTGCGGCCAGCGTTCAGGACAAGCGGCCAGCGTTCACAGGCTGCGGCCAGCGTTCAGGACAAGCGCCCAGCGTTCACGGCCTGCGGCCAGCGTTCACAGGCTGCGGCCAGCGTTCAGGACAAGCGGCCAGCGTTCACAGGCTGCGGCCAGCGTTCAGGACAAGCGGCTAGCGTTCACAGCCTGCGGCCAGCGTTCACAGGCTGCGGCCAGCGTTCAGGACAAGCGGCCAGCGTTCACAGGGCTGCGGCCAGCGTTCACAGCCTGCGGCCAGCGTCCAGGACAAGCGGCCAGCGTTCACAGTGCTGCGGCCAGCGTTCACAGCCTGCGGCCAGCGTTCACAGGCTGCGGCCAGCGTTCAGGACACGCGGCCAGCGTTCACAGCCTGCGGCCAGCGTTCACAGGCTGCGGCCAGCGTTCAGGACAAGCGGCCAGCGTTCCCAGGGCTGCGGCCAGCGTTCACAGCCTGCGGCCAGCATCCAGCACCCCCCGGCAGCCCCCGGCACCCAGCGACAGCATGCCCGGACGCTGCCCGGCATGCATGGATGCTGCCGTGGGCGTCCGGCAGCGTGCCTGGACGCTCTCGGGGGCATGCCCCGGGGCCGACCCTCGGGACCCGGGGGCATGCCCGGGGGCCCCCCGGGGCCGGTCCTCGGGACCCGGGGGCATGCCTCGGCCATGCACCGGGGCCGTTGTGGGGGCCTTCCTCGGGACTCAGGGGCATGCCTTGGTCATGCACCGGGGCCGTTTCGGGGCGATGTGCGGGACGCGGGGCCATGCACCGGGGCCGTTCTGAGGGCGTTCCCCGGGACTCGGGGCCATGCCTTGGCCGCGCCCCGGGGCCGTTCCGGGGCGACTTGCGGGACTCGGGGCCATGCCTTGGGCATGCACCGGGGCGTTCCTCGGGACTCGGGGGCACGCCCCGGGGCGAGGTGCGGGACTCGGGGGCATGCCGTGGCCAAGCACCGGGGCCGTTCCGGGGGCCTTCCTCGGGACCCGGGGGGCACGCCTTGGGCATGGACCGGGGCCGATCCTCGGGACGCGGGGGCACGCCTTGGGCATGCACCGGGGCCGTTTGGGGGCGTTCCTCGGGACACGGGGGCACGGCCCGGGGCGATGTGCGGGACTCGGGGGCATGCCTTGGCCTTGCCACGGGGCGATGGGCGGGACTCGGGGGGCATGCCTTGGCCTTGCTTCGGGGGCGTTCTAGATGCGATGCACGGGGGCATGCCCCGGGGCCGATGTGCGGGACGCGGGGGCAGGCCTCGGCCGTGCACGGGGCCGCTCCCCGGGACTCGGGGGCATGCCTTCGCATCGACGTTCGGGACTTGGGGCACCAATATGGGGGCACGCGGCACGCCACGGGGCCTAGCTCTCGACCCTTCCTTCGCTCAGTCCGCCCAAGGTCCGCTCAAGTCCGTCAAGTCCGCCCCCGCGCCCCTGCGTCCCTGCGCCCTGCGCCCTGTCAAAGATTATAATGCGCGCGGGGGGTTCACGGGGCCGGGGGCGGGGTGTCACTCACCATCGTTCATCCTGCTCGGGTCGCGGACGGGGCGGGGCCCTAGCTCAATCCCCTTCCCCCTAAAGAGCACAACGAGCTTTCGTGGCCGTGCCCGGAGTGGACATCAACCGTGCCGATTTTTCATACTCCGCCCGTGCCATCCCCCTAGAGAGCTTCAGGAGGTTTGGTGGCCGTGCCCGGAGTGGACATCAACCGTGCCTATTTTTCATACTCCGCCCGGACCATCCCCCTAGAGAGCTTCAGGAAGTTTGGTGGCCGTGCCCGGAGTGGACATCAACCGTGCCGATTTTTCATACTCAGCTGGGACAGGTCACGGCCTGCGCCCAGCGTTCACAGGCCAGCGGCCAGCGTTCACAGGACAGCGGCCAGCGTTCACAGGCTGCGGCCAGCGTTCAGGACAAGCGGCCAGCGTTCACAGGCTGCGGCCAGCGTTCAGGACAGGCGGCCAGCGTTCACAGCCTGCGGCCAGCGTTCACAGGCTGCGCCCAGCGTTCAGGACAAGCGGCCAGCGTTCACAGGCTGCGGCCAGCGTTCAGGACAAGCGGCCAGCGTTCACAGGCTGCGGCCAGCGTTCAGGACAAGCGGCCAGCGTTCACGGCCAGCGGCCAGC
>JAKOGI010003889.1:30000-35000 GCA_029747015.1 Carnegiea gigantea
GCGTCCAGCCATTACCGCGTCGCCGCTCCTGTCACCGCGGCTTGCGCACGGGCAAGCCCGAACTGGAAAGGGCCAACAACCCCGCGCAAATCCACAGCCAGTGCGTCCGCCCCCGTCCGCCCGGACGGGGGAGGGGGTCTCAAGCACAGAAAGGCAATGTCAAGAGCAAGGTCGGCCATGGCAAGAAAACAAGGCACGAGGGGCGCAACGAATCCCCACGGCAAAATCCCGAGCGAAGGGCACTCCCCTCCCCGCGCAGGCCTCAAGGTCCGCCCCTTGGAGTGCTCATCGGGAAGGGCCTCCCACTCCGTTCGTGTACTTCGGCCTCACGGGCGCGAGGGGCTTACAAGCTCAAGCGTCTAGGCCCTCACTCACCGATCGTCGGCTTCCACCCCCGGAGCGATCAACCCCGCCGTCGTCGCACGGATCGGCTCCTCAAGACAAGCCTTCCACCCCGTTCGTGGCCGTGCCTCACGGGCGCGAGGGGCTTACAAGCTCAAGCGTCTAGGCCCTCACTCACCGATCACAGGCTTCTCACAACAGGGGCGTCCAGCCCATCCCGCGTCGCCTCTCCTGTCACCGCGCTTGCGACGGTCAGCCCGCACGTGGAAGGCAACACCCCCCCGCTTAAATCCCACAAGCCAGTGCGTCCGCCGTCCGCCCCCAGGACGGGGCAGGTCGAGCAACAGAAATGATGTAAGGGAGCAAGGGGGCCGGGTCAAGAAAGAAGGGACGGTGGGCCGCGGGAATTCACCGACAATCACCCCTGCCCACGTGGGGGTGATCACCGTTCTCGGGTGAGGTGGGGCAAGGCCCCCACCCGTGATGGCATCCTAGAAGCCTAGGGAATGCCACCGAAGACGGGCGTCAGGAGCACCACCGGTGCCTCGGAAGGTAGGAACTAGCATAGCACCGATTCCCGCACTCCATCGATCGATATCCAGAATGTTTCATGCTAGTCACGTTCCCGAGGCAAACCGACCCCCGGGGTGGTTCCCTCATCCGCCCGCCAAGGATCGGTGCAAGGAAGCCATGGCAACAAGGCCTTTGACATCATGCCATGCCATGCCATGCATGGGCGATGGCTGCCGCTGACCCTGCTGCTGCCCCAGCTGCTTGCCAAGCACCTCCCCTATAAAGAGCTTTTATAACTCTACTGGCTCTGCCCCCAGTAGAC
Source organism: Carnegiea gigantea (assembly GCA_029747015.1). Classification (NCBI taxonomy): domain Eukaryota; kingdom Viridiplantae; phylum Streptophyta; class Magnoliopsida; order Caryophyllales; family Cactaceae; genus Carnegiea; species Carnegiea gigantea. Next base: position 31,178 of record JAKOGI010003889.1, read on the forward strand.
ATCAACTGTGACGAAAAATCATACTGGGGTTTTTTTGAAGATTTAGAATGTTTCAGCAGCAACCAATGGTACCATTGGAAAGATCATGATGTGAAATAACTAAAAAATATTTTTTCGGAATTTTTCGGACACCCGAGCTATTTTTTATGATTTTTTAAAGTCGAAAACGAAAAAAAATCCTAAAAATCGGAGAAAAATCAGAAAACTGCGGGACAAAGCTTGTAAATCCTCTAAAAATCGTGGGGAAGGGGTGGACAAAATTTGGGGAAAAACGCACGACAAAAATACGGGGATTTTTTCTCGGGACGGCTTCTCGGGCGTTCGCGCGGTGGCTTGCGGCCAGCGATCAGGGGCCCTGCGGGAGGCCAGAGCCAGGGCTCGTCCCAGAGCCCAGGGGCTGGCGCACAGCGTCAGGACAATGCGGCCAGCGTTCACAGGCTGCGGCCAGGCGTTCAGGAAGTCTGCGGCCAGCGTTGTTCAAGGGCTGCGGCCAGAGTCCAGGCCAAGCGGGGGGGGGCCCCCAAGGGGCGTTTCACAGGGGCCTGCGGCCAGCGTTCACAGGGCTGCGGCCAGCGTCCAGGACAAGCGGCCAGCGTTAACAGGGCTGCGGCCAGCGTTCACAGCCTGCGGCCAGCGTCCAGGACAAGCGGCCAGCGTTCACAGGGCTGCGGCCAGCGTTCACAGCCTGCGGCCAGCGTCCAGGACAATCGGCCAGCGTTCACAGGGCTGCGGCCAGCGTTCACAGCCTGCGGCCAGCGTCCAGGACAAGCGGCCAGCGTTCACAGGGCTGCGGCCAGCGTTCACAGCCTGCGGCCAGCTTTCACAGCCTGCGGCCAGCGTCCAGGACAAGCGGCCAGCGTTCACAGGGCTGCGGCCAGCGTTCACAGCCTGCGGCCAGCGTCCAGGACAAGCCGCCAGCGTTCACAGGGCTGCGGCCAGCGTTCACAGCCTGCGGCCAGCATCCAGCAGCCCCCGGCAGCCAGCGACCGCATGCCCGGACGCTGCCCGACATGCCGGGATGCTGCCGTGGGCGTCCGGCAGCGTGCGTGGACGCTCTCGGGGGCATGCCCCGGGGCCGACCCTCGGGACCCGGGGGCATGCCCCGGGGCCCCCCCGGGGCCGGTCCTCGGGACCCGGGGGCATGCCTCGGCCATGCACCGGGGCCGTTGTGGGGGCCTTCCTCGGGACTCAGGGGCATGCCTTGGGCATGCACCGGGGCCGTTTCGGGGCGATGTGCGGGACGCGGGGCCATGCACCGGGGCCTTTCTGAGGGCGTTCCCCGGGACTCGGGGCCATGCCTTGGCCGCGCCCCGGGGCCGTTCCGGGGCGACGTGCGGGACTCGGGGCCATGCCTTGGGCATGCACCGGGGCGTTCCTCGGGACTCGGGGGCACGCCCCGGGGCGAGGTGCGGGCCTCGGGGGCATGCCGTGGCCATGCACGGGGGCCGTTCCGGGGGCCTTCCTCGGGACCCGGGGGGCACGCCTTGGGCATGGACCGGGGCCGATCCTCGGGACGCGGGGGGCACGCCTTGGGCATGCACCGGGGCCGTTTGGGGGCGTTCCTCGGGACCCGGGGGCACGGCCCGGGGCGATGTGCGGGACTCGGGGGCATGCCTTGGCGTTGCCACGGGGCGATGGGCGGGACTCGGGGGGCATGCCTTGGCCTTGCTTCGGGGGCGTTCTAGAGGCGATGCACGGGGGCATGCCCCGGGGCCGATGTGCGGGACGCGGGGGCAGGCCTTGGCCGTGCACGGGGCCGCTCCCCGGGACTCGGGGGCATGCCTTGGCATCGACGTTCGGGACTTGGGGCACCAATATGGGGGCACGCGGCACGCCACGGGGCCTAGCTCTCTACCCTCCCTTCGCCCAGTCCGCCCAAGGTCCGCTCAAGTCCGTCAAGTCCGCCCCCGCGCCCCTGCGTCCCTGCGCCCTGCGCCCTGTCAAAGATTATAATGCGCGCGGGGGGGTCACGGGGCCGGGGGCGGGGTGTCACTCACCATCGTTCATCCTGATCGGGTCGCGGACGGGGCGGGGCACTAGCTCAATCACCTTCCCCCTAAAGAGCACAACGAGCTTTCGTGGCCGTGCCCGGAGTGGACATCAACCGTGCCGATTTTTCATACTCCGCCCGGGCCATCCCCCTAGAGAGCTTCAGGAGGTTTGGTGGCCGTGCCCGGAGTGGACATCAACCGTGCCTATTTTCATACTCCGCCCGGACCATCCCCCTAGAGAGCTTCAGGAGGTTTGGTGGCCGTGCCCGGAGTGGACATCAACCGTGCCGATTTTTCATACTCAGCTGGGACAGGTCACGGCCTGCGGCCAGCGTTCACAGGACAGCGGCCAGCGTTCACAGGACAGCGGCCAGCGTTCACAGGCTGCGGCCAGCGTTCAGGACAAGCGGCCAGCGTTCACAGGCTGCGGCCAGCGTTCAGGACAGGCGGCCAGCGTTCACAGCCGGCGGCCAGCGTTCACAGGCTGCGGCCAGCGTTCAGGACAAGCGGCCAGCGTTCACAGGCTGCGGCCAGCGTTCACAGGCAGCGGCCAGCGTTCAGGACAAGCGGCCAGCGTTCACAGGACTGCGGCCAGCGTTCACAGGCAGCGGCCAGCGTTCAGGAGCAGCGGCCAGCGTTCACAGGCCTGCGGCCAGCGTTCAGGACAAGCGGCCAGCGTTCACAGGCCGCGGCCAGCGTTCAGGACAAGCGGCCAGCGTTCACAGGCTGCAGCCAGCGTTCACAGGCTGCGGCCAGCGTTCAGGACAAGCGGCCAGCGTTCACAGGCTGCGGCCAGCGTTCCGGACAAGCGGCCAGCGTTCACAGGCTGCGGCCAGCGTTCAGGACAAGCGGCCAGCGTTCACAGCCGGCGGCCAGCGTTCACAGGCTGCGGCCAGCGTTCAGGACAAGCGGCCAGCGTTCACAGGCTGCGGGCAGCGTTCAGGACAAGCGGCCAGCGTTCACAGGCTGCGGCCAGCGTTCAGGACAAGCGACCAGCGTTCACAGGCCGCGGCCAGCGTTCAGGACAAGCGGCCAGCGTTCACAGGCTGCGGCCAGCGTTCACAGGCTGCGGCCATCGTTCAGGACAAGCGGCCAGCGTTCAGGACAAGCGGCCAGCGTTCAGGACAAGCGGCCAGCGTTCACAGCCTGCGTCCAGCGTTCACAGGCTGCGGCCAGCGTTCAGGACCTGCGGCCAGCGTTCACAGGCTGCGGCCAGCGTTCAGGACAAGCGGCCAGCGTTCACAGGCTGCGGCCAGCGTTCAGAGCCTGCGGCCAGCGTTCAGGACAAGCGGCCAGCGTTCACAGGCTGCGGCCAGCGTTCAGGACAAGCGGCCAGCGTTCACAGCATGCGGCCAGCGTTCACAGGCTGCGGCCAGCGTTCAGGACAAGCGGCCAGCGTTCACAGGCTGCGGCCAGCGTTCAGGACTTGCGGCCAGCGTTCACAGGCTGCGGCCAGCGTTCAGGACAAGCGGCCAGCGTTCACAGGCTGCGGCCAGCGTTCAGGACAAGCGGCCAGCGTTCACAGGCTGCGGCCAGCGTTCAGGACAAGCGGCCAGCCTTCACAGCCTGCGGCCAGCGTTCACAGGCTGCGGCCAGCGTTCAGGACAAGCGGCCAGCGTTCACAGGCTGCGGCCAGCGTTCACAGGCTGCGGCCAGCGTTGAGGACAAGCGGCCAGCGTTCACAGGCTGCGGCCAGCGTTCAGGACAAGCGGCCAGCGTTCACAGACTGCGGCCAGCGTTCAGGACAAGCGGCCAGCGTTCACAGGCTGCGGCCAGCGTTCACAGGCTGCGGACAGCGTTCAGGACAAGCGGCCAGCGTTCAGGACAAGCGG
>JAKOGI010003890.1:0-39220 GCA_029747015.1 Carnegiea gigantea
AGACAATACCTTGTTTTTAAAATCTAAGGGGGAACATTTATTGATTGTCCAAATATATGTTGATGACATTATATTTGGTGCAACTCATCATGATTTATGCAATTAATTTTCAAATATGATGAGGAGTGAGTTTGAGATGAGCATGATGGGTGAGCTTAACTTTTTCTTAGGCTTACAAATCAAGCAAACTCCAAACGGCACCAAGATCCATCAACAAAAGTATATTAAGGAACTACTTAAGCGTTTTAGGATGAAGTCGGCCAAGCCCATTGATACTCCCATTTCTCCTTCTACTAAGTTGGTAATGGATGATGGGAGTCCCTCAATTGAGGAGAAACTCTATAGGGGCATGATAGGGTCACTCTTATACCTTACCGCTAGTAGGCCCGACATTGTTTTCAGTGTCGGTTTATATGCCCGTTTTCAGTCTTGCCCTAAAGAGACTCATCTTAAAGCTGTTAAACGGATACTAAGATATTTGAAACATACACCCAATTTAGCTTTATGATATCCTGGAGGTTGCAATTTTGATCTTGTTGGATATGCTGACGCTGACTATGTTGGATTCCTAGTTGATAGAAAGAGTACCTCAGGTATGGCTCACTTTCTTGGACCTTGTTTGGTATCTTGGGCTACCAAGAAGCAACATTCAGTTGCCATGTCCACAGCCGAAGCTGAATATGTTGCAGCAGCTTCATGTTGTGCTCAACTGTTGTGGATAAGACAACAGCTTAAGGACTTTTGTGTTGACACTGGATGCATTCCTATTTTTTGTGATAACCAAGTGCAATTAACATTGCCAAAAATCCATGTCAACATAAAAGAACAAAGCATATTGACATTCGACATCATTTCTTGAGAGATAACGTTGAAAAGGGTTTAATTTCTATGAATTTTTGCACAACAGAAAATCAAATTGCTGATATATTCACTAAGGCACTAGCTAGAGATCAATTTGAAAGAAATAGACTGGAACTAGGGTTGGTAAGAACACCCTGAGATACTTGTTTCCAAGACATGAACTAGGTTTGGTAAAAACAACCTCTACACCTTGTTCTCTCCCCTTGTTTGCAAATCTCATTAGCAACTGATGTGATTTATGTACAATGAGTGCATACACTCGAATTGCGTGTTTTTTTAAAAGAGTGCAGCATAAGGGGATGTACTAAGGGTCACTGGAGCAACTCTGCCACCCCCAGTTCAAATGAGTCAAAATCAAACGGCAAAGGACTGGCAGGTATCTTGATCGAGCGGAAAGAACAGGTACGTCCCTTGGTTGTTCAATGCGTATGGGAATGTGTTCTCTTTAAACCTCCCTCCTTCCCAAGGCACACGCTTTTAATGTTCTCACCCATTGCAAATCAAGAGATCTTTAAAAGTTTTTGGGGTGCCCTCTCTCTCGCTTTAAATGCCCTGTTCTCAGTTCTTCTTTTCAGAAACAAACCCCGCAAACAGCCTAAAACCCTAATCTCTCTCCTCTAGCAACAATGGCTTCCAACCACACCTCCAACTCAAAAGCCCTGGTTTGTGTGTCCTCAATCCCTGCTCCCCCGCGCCCAATCCTGTACAAGCCTTTCAGATTTCTAAAAAGCTTGTCCCTAAAATCAGTAGGGATAGGGATGGACGATATTCCCTTCAATTGTGGAAGGGAATTGGTGTTTCTTGTGGGGTCAATTGCATGTCCCCTTAAAGTAGAGTCGGAGGGTGCACCATCGAGACCTCAAGACAAAATCTTGGAAACCCCTGAAGGGTTTAGTGATAATTTCGAACCCTGTTCTTTTGGGCTGTTTCCTAAAACAGTGCCAGAAACAGGGAAAGACTCTTTTGACGCCGTGTGTGTGGAGGATTTGAATGTCGATTTACGAGGGAATTCAAATGAGACATCAGAGGAGAGTCAGGAGAAGGATTCTCTCCCTGAGGCTAAACTCACTACTCCGGTTGCTCAAACCGGAGAGAAAAGGAAAAGGGTAAAAATAATGGCCAGGCGCAGCAGAACGCCAAGAACAAGGCCACAACCAAGGTCTCAGCCCTCTCAAACTCCCTCTTCTCCCAAATCCTCCAAGCCTTCTCGCAAATCTGCCAGAATTGCTTTTCAATCCGCTCCCCGTATCTCCAAACCCTCTGCTCCAATTATCGAGGAGATTTCCTCTTCTTCTACCGAGGAGTTCTCGAGTTCTGACTCTGAGAGCACCTCTTTCAAACAGGGGACACCGGTGTTCTCCGAGTCCTCTGAAGATCAAGCTCCTCCAAAATCCACCTCTAAACCTGCTATGAAGCCCTCTCCTGCAACCTCACCCCTCAAAAGAAAGCCCAGAACAGCTCCCCTACCAGACGCTACCACCTCTGTTCCTCCTCCCAAACGCCCAAAGAAGTCCACTCCCTCTCCTATGTCTGACAAACATGCACAATTGCTTAAGCGCAATGTCGTTAGGGGGAAGGTAGTGAATATACGTTTTTTTGAGGAACATGGTCTGGGGGTGTTCCTGAGCAAGTTGCGAGCCCAAGGCTGGCTCGACTTGTTTGCAAACACCCAGTTGGGGTGTTCTGTGCCTGAGTTGGCTGAGTTTTACACCAACTGCAGTGTCACCAAAGGGGTGGTGACAAGTTTGGTAAATGGGCAAGGCATTAAGGTTGATGCGCCCACACTTGGGAAAATATTGGGTGTGCCCTCACAAGGCTTTGCTGTGTATGTGAGGGAAGACAAAACTGCCCTGGCAACATCCAGGCTCCTTGAGGTGTCCCAACGCCTCAGTCAGAAACAGGGCCTGAGAACACCCCTCTCGGTTAAGAAAGGTGAAATGACCTCCCTGCACCAACTACTGTTTATGTTCACCATCAAGAACATAATTCCGCGAGGTCAAGGGCGAAACTCAGCAGATGCCCTCGATCAATGTTTGGTGGACCTACTGGATCGGGAGGAACCAATCAACCTCCCTGCAATTATGATTCGCCACATAGGGCGAATTGCGAACACCACCCGGGCACATGATCTTGGCTATGGGTTTCTGCTGACAAGGGTGTTTGAGCACTTTGGGATATTGCTCACACGGAGAGTGGCGGCCCAAATCATTGATGAGATTGGGATTGACACCCTGCTAGGGTGTGCCTATGAGATTGGCGAAGGGTCAGTCTCCAAACAGGGTCGTCGACCACCTCGACCACCTGTTTCTGGGCAACCTTCCATCAAGGTTGAGGTTGTTCTTGAGGACAATGCTCGCCTCAAGGATGAGCTCTCAGCCGTCAAGGCTGCTCTTGCTGAGGAACAAGCCCTCTCCGCCAAACGCCATGAAGATTTGCTTGCCCTTCTCTCCACCCTTGCCCCTAGCATTCCTTCTCTGCAAACTAAACCACCCCCTGCTCCCTGATTGTCAATATCTATTTTTTGTTGGTTTGGCATTGTACTGTTTTTTTTGCAATGAAATATCTATTTGCAATGCTTTATATGCTTTTCTTGCAACCGTCCTGTTGTTCTTGTTTTTTTAATGATGCCAAAAGGGGGAAGAATAGTGTAACCTATTGACAAAGTGTGACGAATGAACCTGACCCTGACTAACTCCTTGTACCTACGTGGATCCCTATCAGCATTAAATTTTTTTTTGGTCAATATGGACACTTGGTTTGTCATCATCAAAAGGGGGGAAATTGTTGAATTAGTATATTCAGTTTTGATGACAACAAACCCAAGTGTAAAATGCTCTTAAGTAATGTTGCTCCAAACAAAGTTCTCCAAACAGGCATACACTGTTATTTTCAATATGCATCTTAACTTGTTTGCTGAATGTTGAGAACAAGTCTTAAGAACAGGTCTCATACCTTGACGACTCACGCTCAAGTCAAGAACACCACCTCGATGAGTTGATTGTGTGTTAAGATCAGTTCCTGAACTCAAGCAATACAAGAACAACCTGGCAAACAGGCTAGGTGTTTCAAGGACAATCCAGCAAACAGGCCTTTCCGAACTCAAGCGATACAAGAACAGCCTGGCAAACAGGTTGGTCTAGGTGGTTGGGGCAGCGTATTCATCTTGAACAAGATGACTGGATCTACAACAAGATGTCTTGGGTAATTTAGGTTTTATTTTTTAGACTCTTGTTAATATGCCAATCTTGAAAAGTCTCTAACTAACCACTCTTGAATCGGTTGCGCTATTTGCTTCAGAACACCAAGTTTGAACAACCCTGTAAACAGGGTACCTAGGGTGTTTTTGAACTGCAACGGCCAAACCCGGTTACTTTGGAAAACTTATTTTGGTTGGCCAAAAGCTCTAATATATTTTGATAAAATTCCAAGACAGCAATTTAAGCTGTAGAAAATCTTTTTGATATGAAAATCCCTTGGGAGATTTGCAAAACTGATTTTGGAAAATATTTATCAAAACCGAAAATATTTCTTTCTTATCCTTTGGGAAGTGATTAATTCAAAATTCAAAGCTGAGATTCTTTCCCATGTATCTCACGGCTATTTTTAAAGGGGAAAAGATAGACTTTTATCTTCCAAAAATCAAATCCCTACAATATTAGGAAAACTCTATCCTCATTGATCTTTTAGCCGTTGGAATTCTTTCTGCTAAGCAAAAATCTTTCTTTGCTAAACATAGCTGATTTTATCACTTCTCCTTGTTTTTGACCGTTGGATTTTTTGTTTAAAATCTCAACATTTCACTCCCATTCAAAAATAGGGAAAAAACGAGAAACATACATAACATACGCAAAAAAGGGGAAAATTACAAAAGTGGTTTTTCTAGTGAGAAGAATTTTTCGAGCTACTCTTGAGAAAAGAAAAATCGAGACAAGTTGTGTTTAAGCTGAGCTTTCAAGATATTGGCATACTAGGACCTCATTGTACCTTACATCTGCTTAAATCAGAAGCACCCCCGTAAGGTGTTTTGTAACCCTAATCTTGGATCAGAAAAGTGAGTGAGTGGTCCTCAGTCGTGTGAACGTTGGACGTGTCCAATCTGGTGAGATTTGGACGTGGTGTAACCTTTCTTAGAAAAGAAGGTTACGTGGGTGCAAGTTGTAACAAGGTGTGTTACTTTTGTAACGTGTTCAGCCCGTTAGTGAAAGTGGTTAAATCCTACACTAGGTAGGTCGTGGTTTTTCACACCTCAGTTGGGCTAGAGGTGTTTTTCACGGAAAAATTGTGTGTGCTTTATTTCCGCATTTATCTTGTTGATTTTCGCCTTTGAGCAAATTGAAAACATCCGGTGCAAACAAGTCAGAAGGCTGTTTGTAATTCAAGAACAACCTCTGCAATCAGGAGGGTGTTTGTCAGTAAGTACGCGAAAATCGAACACCACAATTCACCCCCCTCTTGTGGGTAAGTACTCCTAAATTCAACATAAGGGGTAAATAATATCTATATATATATATATAAATATATATATATATATATATATATATATATATATATATATATATATATATATATATATATATATATATATATATATATATATATATATATATATATGAATATATATATATATATATATATATATATATATATATATATATATATATATATATATATATATATATATATATATATATATAGATATATATATATGTGTATATATATATATATATATATATATATATATATATATATATATATATGTATGTCTCTATATTTACATATATACACATCGGTGTGTATAGATGTGTGAACATGTATGTGTGTGTGTGTGTCTATATATATATATTTACATGTATATATATATATATATATATATATATTATATCATATATATATAATGATATATATACTATATATATATATAAGGACATATATAACATTAAATAACTAAAAAAAAATATATATATGTGTGTAATATGATATATATATATGTATCATATATATATCTATCTATATATCTATATCTATCTATATATATATATATATATATATATATATATATACAAATATATATATATATACATATATATATATATATATATACACACATACATACTTGTCTAAGCATATGCTTTTAAAGTGACTTTATATATTGCATCACCTAACTTTTCTTTTAATGAAAATTGGGAATCTAGTTAATAGTCACATATCATCTTGAAGCAAGATTTGTCTCCAGTAAATATCAATCTTAAATGTCACATATAGAAAACTCTCGTTTTAAAATATAATCTATAATATACTGATGATCAACTCTGACGTCATTGTGATTGTTTCACATAATACAACTCTTCCGAAAGGGATCTCCACTAGCGCTCGCAAAAATATGTTTGGCTCGATTATGTGAATTGATGTGACTCGAAACAAGTTGGATATGGTTGTAAAATTTATGTTTGAATTCAAAATTCGTGCAATCAGTCATGTCCAAATTTGAATTCAGGTCGGATTCAAGTTTGAGCTTTTGTATTGTCCGAATTTTTGAACCATTTCAGGTTTGGACAAATTCAAACATTCGGATAATCGGGTTCAGACATCATGCAACTATATTTATGTGTAATTTTGTCTCATAATATTCTTTAGAAAATTTTATAAAAACAATTTCGGACAACTCGATTCAGAGATTGAAAATCAAAGTCGGGTTTGATTGTAAAACTTTCGGTCAGAATCTCCAAAAATCATATTGCAAATTCGAACATTCGGACAATCGGGTTTAGATATCGATCATTTGGGTCTGGATCCAGGTCTAATCAAAGTGTCCGATTTATAATCCAGACAGGATCCGGACATAAAGTTTTTGTCCGAACATCCAATTTGTCTGGACTCAAATCAACCCGGTCCCAAATTTTTGCTAAACCTAACCTCCACGCTCATAACTTTTGGGACAATTAATTGATATGTTGTAAACCATATTAGGAATTAGAAGATTTGAAGAGATCCTCATAGATCAAGCACAAAATGGATTATAGGTTCGTCAAAAGTGCCTGTGGCAAATCTAAACTCTTCAACGACTAACACTCAGAGTGGCTCAACTTTTGTCGAAGGACCAATAACTCCTAATGCTTGTACTACATAAATAATAAAAATCCTCCAGAAGATAGAAATATGAACACCCACAAAAAGATGAGACAAGTACTATACTGATCTTACAATGGGAGAGACTAACATTATATTCTAAAATTACTAATAAGCTATTCAATAACATAACAAAATGAAGAAAACAGAGTTTACCACTGGCCAACATAGGCCTATGGCAATTCTTATAAAGTTGGAGGTGAACATTGAAGATGAAGGTTTGAGAGGAAGATATGGTGGATGACAGAGCATTTATTATGCTCTTAGGAGCATGTATTCCTAGAAGTCAAATCAGAAAAAATATAGTTCAATAATCCATATGATGAATACACCTCGGAAAACATGCTCCGTCATTAATATTTTATAAGTGGATAGTAGGCCCCCCCCCCCCCCCCCCAACCATAAAAAAGGCCTGATAGCTCAGGTAATTGGCAAGGCAAGAAGTGTATAAAATAGGTACCGATGTCCAGCTAAGCAAGGCAAACACCTGAACATAACAAAAATGGACTCCTAAGTAATAAGCAGAACATACACCACCAACCAAGTATAGCTTGCTAGTGAAACTGATGCGCTCCAAGCTCCTTGCTTGCTTACCCAGAATCCACGGAGCTTTTGAGCCTTTTTTGGTTAGAGTTTACCCAATTTGTGAACCCGAACAAGCTTCGCATGAAAATCCCCAAGTAGATACACCACTGTAGCAATGTCCTACGTACGACCTATTTCTAAATATTGGCTATTTTCAACCTTTAACCCCTTCCTCCAAGCACTCCAAAAATCCTTTAAATTCCTTATAAAAAAACTCCCATTGAAAAAGTGGAATTTATTAAGTTGTTCTTAAGTGTCCTGCTCAAATGAATTCTGTCAAGACCCTGGGTATCCTCTTTAGCACAACTAGTACAGAAAACCCTTTGGAAGTTTATATTAACCTCTAGTTAATCATAGTGTTACCTCTTTCCATATCCAAACTAGTTACTGATCTCTCGATCCCTTACCATTAAGAATCTTACATGCCTGGGAAAGATCGACTTTATCAATTACGATTTTGCATTTACCCAAAAAGAAAAAGGATTTCATTAAAATTATAACTAAAAGATCCAACACTAAGTTAAAAGAAATTTTATTTGTTAACTTTGTTGAAAATTGAGCTAATTAAACATGTTGTGGTGCTGTGGTGTTTTAGTGTTCTATAATGATTTCTGATTGTTGTCCAGTTGTTTTTTTTTTTCCCAATAGTTAGTTGTGAATAGGCAAAATAAGTACAAGTAGACAGCCAATGCAACATAAACCAAAAGCCAGCTCAAAAACCAAATAAACCGCAACCCAGGGATGAGAACCGGTTGCAACTGAGTGCGGAGCCCCGGTCCTGAAAATTTGGAACCAAAATCAGCCCCGTTACCCAGTTACCCAGTCTAATCAGTTTTTTTTTTAATTTTTGAGTTAACCGGTTACCCATTGACATTAGCTATTATTCTACCAATGCCGCCATAATTTTCGTCTATACATTAATATGACTAAACCTTTTTGTTAATGTATAATACTATGAGAAGGTGGTAATTTTTTTTGCATGGATGAAATAAAATGCTATTTATTAGCTAACAAATTCAACTTTAATGCATGGTAAATATCTAGCTGCCCCTCTATTAAATTTGATTTTGAATGATCGATTAGCTAACTTGTTGGGTGTATTAGTTCTCTCACAAAATCAAAGTCACAACCTCAAGTCAAAAATTTAAATGAAATAAAATAAAACAAAATAAGAAAAAATTAGGAATCGAGTACCCGGCTTTGGACCCGGTCTCAACCGGTTCTAGGACCGGTTCCAAAAATCTTGGACCCACTTCCGATCGATGCCAGAATCAAGTCCAAATTTTTAGATCCGGCTCTATGAAAACGGACCAGGTACCTGGTCCTGCTCAGCCCTACCGTTCATCATTGGGTTCCAAATTTTGTGCCGGATAAGGCACACATCAAGTTCATAAATGCTTGGATTCGGATACCAGATATTAGCATTGAATACTTTGATCTTGAATTCTTAGATATCATAGACCATAAGGTAAGAAAGGTAATTGGAATTGACCAAACCACGACCAAGATGGATAGAGGTCGATTTTCCAGGTTAAGTATGGAAGTTGATTTATCATAACCCTTGGTATCTAAGTTTCGATTAAGGAGACGAGTTTGGAGAATTCAGTATGATGTCTCAAATTTGTTTGTTTTAAGTGTGGCAAGGTAGGCTACAGGGAGGAAAATTGTCATGTCCACCCTATGAAGGAAAATCAAGATCCTGTAACTAACAAGAGAGCTACTCACCAAGGCCGTCCCCATGCAAGGACCTAAGTACATAGAGGAATTTGGTTCTTGGATGATGGTAAAGAAACCTATTTGCAAGACGAATGCAAAACCAAATGACTGTGCAGCTAATGACAACTCTGGGCAAAACTAGACTCGACTTGAGTCACAAGAGGTTGAAGCCTGACCTGAGTTCAATAACCCTAGAGAAAGAGGAAAAACCCCAATCAAAAGGGAACCCCTCATATTGCTCAAGGGCACATTGCAAGAGGATCTCGTTTATAATCCTTGAGGATTTCTCGTGGAAGAAAATCCCAAAGGATACTTCAGAAGATACTCCCGCTCTCGGAAGAGATATGATAATTGAGGAAGAGATGGAAACAACTATAATTAAAGATGCTGAGCATAGTTCTGCTACAGCAAATAAGGATGACTCCTTGATTGATGCACAAAATGGGAAGGAATCCTTTCGACAATAGTATTTCTATGGAGGTGGAAAGTATTATTTCTGCAGGAAGTGGTCAAACCAATAAGGCATGTATCACAAGAATCTCCTTGGGCCATGCAACACTAATCCTAACAAGTACCATGTAGCCCAGCTAAAAAAGTCCCATCCACAAGCCGATAACAAAGCTAGACTCCCAAGGACCACACCCACGCCTCCCCAAAAAGAGAATAACCATTTCGCTATCTCCAAGCTAGCACCCCCAAGAAACCCTTCCTAAGACATTGTGCCTTCATAGCAGGCAAGACATTCCCCGACTCCTTGTGTGACAAGAAATGGTGGAATGTCTAAGAGCCAATCCCCCTTCATTCCGGTGATCCACTGGGCTTTGAACACCCAGTGTCTCAGTTTGAAGGGCATGAACCCACACCCAAACCTGATGGGCATGGAGGCCTAATGCACAATGCAACAGGATGACCCTAATATTTCATCGAATGGAACAGGTAAGATAGACATATCCGAAATGGCTACTTCAAGCAGCCAAGATGCCCGTTCTGGAGGCTCTCGGAATAGAAGTTTTTGAAGACGTAAGTTTTTGTCCTCATATATATTGACAAGTTTAGGAATAATGCCATAGCACCAAATGATTCGCTATTCCTAATTGTATGAAATTGTCAAGGAGCAAGGATCATCTTTGCTCCAATGCTGTACTGTTCGATGTTATAATCCTTTTGTCTTTGCACTTATGGAGACTAAGGACAGTGGCAGTACTGCTGATGATGTATGTAAATGATCTGGATTTGACGTGTCATATACAGTTGAAGCCCAAGGCTTTCATGGAGGGATTTGGGTCCTCTAGAAAACTAAAGAACTAAACTTGAGATTGGAGGACAATAATATGGAGTTTGTCAACATGGACATTAAAGCTGACTTTGGTCTTCAGAAAATTTGACGAAAAGAAAAGTTAAAAAAAAAAACATGAAGGAAAAAAAGTACGGAGAAATTGAGTTTTTTCCTCTTATTTGGATTGAGGAAAAATACAAGAATTTAGACGAGAAATTTGAATATTGATGAATTACTTAAATCATGTTGATGTCATCTAAGTAGTGCAAGGATGGAGGAGGTTAGGAATTCTTTTGGGCACTTTTCCTATACTTTCGTCACAATTTTATGAGAAAAATTGTCACTTGTTTCTAACAATTTTCTACCTGATTTTCCTCTATATTTTTGTTTCTTTGTGATTTTCTCTAAACTAAACACAAGAAAAAAAAGTTACTTTTTCAAATTTTTTTCTTTCTACCAAATTTTCTAAGGTCCAAACGGAACTTAAGAGAAACAATGACAATCCCTAGTTGTTTATGGTAGTTTATGCAAGCCTCTATGAGACACTACTTCAGAACCTTTGGCTGGAGCTAAGCAGCTTTAGGCAAATGTACAAAACTCCATGGCTTTTGGTGGGCGACTCTACGGCAACTAAGAGCAAGAGGAGAGATTTAACTGCAGTGAGGATCTGTCAAGGAGATTTGTAATTTTATTTTTTGGATCAAGAATAACCACCTACTTGACCAGGGCTTTGCTGGGCCTCACTATACTTGGGCTAGAGGTAGTTCTATCAAAACAATAAAGTATGCCTGATTGCATCGATCGAGGCCTCTATTGTGAGCAATAGTGTTTGGCCTTTGAGGAAGCAAATATTAAGCATGTGGTTCAAAGCTAACCAGATCATAGCCCCCTCCTTATCTTTCCCAACGGATTTGCTTCTGTTCGTACAGTGATGCACCCCTTCCATTTACAAGCAGCCTGACTCTCCCATGAAAGGTTTGAAGAATGTTTGAAGGAGAATTGGAAGCATGAGTCAAGCAAATACGTGCTTGGTAACCTTTTTCAAAAAAAGGAAACTTTGCACCAGATTAGAGGGCATACAAAATAGGTTACCTCATGACCAGAACTGCTATCTTTTGAAATTGGAAGCTCTCCTTAGAAAGAGTTTGAGGAGGTACTTAATCAAATTGAAACATTCTAGTTTCAACATCTAGAATGGACGCCATTCTCGATGGCCCTTCTACAACTTATGCACTATCATACGAAGGAAAGTCAATAGAATTGAACTTCTTCAAGATCAACAAGGGAATTGGTTTGATGATGAGGATGAACTTCAACTTATGGTGAGGTAGTTCTTCGTAGATATTTGTACAGATGACAATCCACCTTATTCCCCATTCATACTCCCAACAAATTGTTATCCACGTTTAAAGAATGATGAGCTGAATAAGCGAAATGGGGAGTTTACAGGCTATGAGATAATTAAAAAAAAAGCCCTTTTTGATAGGAACCCTTACGAAGCCCATAGACCGGACACATTTCAAGCCTTATTCTATCAAAGGTCCTGGGAACTCAGTGGGGGTAAACTCATCCAATTGGCTCTTGATGTACGCAAGTGGTAGATCTTTACTAGAGGATAGATGACACTTTCTAGATGCTTATTCTAAAAACTGAGAATCCTCATATCATGACTTAATTAAGGCCTATTGGGCTATGTAATATTGGTTATAAAGGGATCATAAAAGCAATTGTAAACCATCTGAAACCTATTCTTGACAAGGTGTTACTGCCAATGCCAGCTAGTTTTATCCCTAATCGCCAAATTACAAACAATATTATAATTGTTCAAGAGATGCTGCTCATAATAAGATGTAAACAAGGATCCAAGGGATTTATGACAGTCAAAATAGACTTCAAAAAACCCTATGATAGGCTAAATTGGCAGTTTATTCATGTTGACCTACAACGATCACACAGGATTAAATCGCCCCATTAAACCGGCAGTTACAAGGGGATTAATTATATATTAATCTGCCATTAAATCTGATATCAGTTACAGGATTATGTAACTATAAAAAGGGGGTGTGTGTATGTGGATGTGATATAGAAACACCGCAAGCAAGAACTATTCCCTAATTCTCTCTGTCCTTCTCTCTCACTGCCAAACCATCCTAGAGGTTCGGGTTTGGAGTGTGGTTCACTAGTGACTCTAGTAGCCACCGTTTCGTGGGTAGCAGTCAAGCAAGCGTAAGATTCAGGCAAACGAGCTTTCGCACTCAGGTAATCCTTACTTACCAACAGTGGTATCAAAGCCTAGCTTGCATGATGCTAGCCCCGAATGGATACATTCTGACTAAATGTGATTAAGCATGAATATAATATATCTGAATTATTGATATGCTGAACTGTGTGTTTATGCAAAAATGCCACATTTGATAATCTACTATTCATGCTCAAATTAAACTACTTCTTCGTAAATATGCTAGAAGGCCTCGAATGAACAATAACTATGGTTGTTTATACGAACTGTGTCAAACTGCTATTCTGTCTACTTGAATATGCCTTGCTTATAGATTAAATAAAATAAATTCTGCGTGAATTGAATCAGATATTTACATCTCTGTTCTAAAATTTACATGCCCAAATAATATGTCCTTATTTGCGTTAAGACAACACCGAGACCCATTATTAAGTTCAACCTGAATCAACCCAAATCTGCCCCATTAGATCTCTCTGCTTTTCTCGGCCATGGCCTCAAGACCTCAACATAATTATTTATTAAAAAAAAGAAGGAAGGACGGAACTTACCTGAAGCCATCAGCACCGCCGGGGAGGGGTGGTGCGTGTGAGGCATGCGCCACCGACGAAAACACTCTTCGACTGTTTTCTTCCTCCCAAACCTTTAACCGGCCCCCGATCTGCTAACTCCGGCCAAAAACTAGCCATATAAACCTGTTGCGGCCACGGGTGTATGTCACGCGTCGTCACAGTAGGGGCGCGTCGGGCGAGTTGACGGTGGCAATCGAGAGGTCGCCGCTCGATCTACTCACTGGCGAAGTTTTTCGGCCGATTTGGTCAGCGGTTGAGCCATAGATTGAGTCCAAGGAGGCGATTAAAGGGGGGAGTCCATCATTTGGGTTGTATAGCGTAACGGTGGTTCGAGCGGTGGTCCGGAGGGCCGACGGCAGCTGTGGCTGCCGTGGAACTGTCGGGTTTCAAGAACAAAGGCCAGTCGATGGTAGTCTCAGCTGGGTGCCGAGATTCAACACAACCCTCGAAGGGTTGAAGGAAATAAGAGGCAGAGAAAGCTTAAGAGCCACAGAGAGCAAGGCTTCTAAAGTAATAACCAGAGATAGCACCGTGAGGGTTTAAATGGGCTCTAGGATTAAAACCAAATTTTAGAAGTTGTTAGAATAGTCTAGGGTCTCGGCTATTTTATAGACCTTTTTGTTTTTTTAAAACAAAAAGTCTCGGTTTTGGGCCCTTTTTTTTGTTTTGGGCATGATGTTGAGATACATGGTACCATATTCTAATTAGTTTCATATTTATTTATTTTTTTAAATAAATATAGTATATTTCTTTGTCGAAATATAGATTTGTTAATATTAATGTGTTTAATGTGAACCATATGCCCTATTAAAATACCAATTTATTTTATATTTTAAAAAATATATGAGTTGGTTAAATTATGATATATGAATTTGTTTCATATGTAAGTCATTATTACCAACATGAATTAGCTTGATATCGTATAATATCTGTGTGATATTGGTTTAAACGTTAATTTGTTTAACGGTTTTAATAACGTCCATATGATTGAGCTCTTATGGAAAATTTTGTAATGAAATTATTTAAATTTTTAATTCATGATTGTATGAGATGATTATGAGCTTGGCGAAATTTTCGATCATATGACATGAATGATGAAATTTATAATAATTTAATTACTTAGAGTAATGTGCCTAATGTCCATCTTTTAATACTTGTAGATATGGCAGCTAACAACGCAATAATCACTGAATTGTCCACTAGTCAAAAGCTAGATGGTTCTAACTATGACATGTGGAAACAGAGATTCAGTATCTTCTGGAAGGAAAAGACCTGTTAGAACACTTGACGGTAGCCAAGTTTCCACCATCTGATAAGGATACAGATGGTAAGCCTATTAATACTACTAACGTACAATATCAAGAAAGCTTACAGGGCTACCAAGGCTGGGCCAAGAAAGATCGTAGAGTATGCTTTACAATGTTGTATTGCATGCATGATGATCTGATTGGCGAATTTGAAGTTTATCCTACAGCTAAGGACATGTGAGACCGGCTCAAAATCTGTTTTGGACAGACATCCGAAACAAGGCTACTTACCTTGCAATTGAAATGGATGAACTACAAAATGGATTCCAGTCGAACTGTGGTCGAGCATTTACGAATTATGAGTGGCATAGTTCGTGATCTTAGGGCTGCAGGAATGGACATTTCTGAGGGGGAGCAAGTCCTGAATGTTATTCGGGCTATCCCTGATGAACCTTCACATTGGGAACAGGTCCAGACGGTCTTGACTCATTCTGATCATTTGAAAACCTTTGGTCAGATACAAAGCCACCTCGAAATGGAGGAGGAGCGCCTGAAAATGTTCGAGACTCCCAACGTGGCTCTTGTCGCCAAGGGCAATAGGCCTAAAAGCAACAAGAACACTAGAGGTAGGCAGTTCAAGAGAGGTTCCCGCCCCCCTCAGAAAGGTAGGCCAAAGGCTGGTGTTGCTGAGAAACAAAAGGCCAAAGGCAATGGAGAGACAAAAATAGCGCGTGTGAAGTGCTATAACTGTGGCAAGAAAGGTCACTACGCTCGGGATTGTCCTGAGTCGAAGAAGGTACCTTTCTCCACTCACTCTCCTGAATTATATGTATGTTCCCATACATTAGTTGCTAAATCCTTTCCTAATTGGATTGTAGATACGGGAGCAAGCAAACATATAGTTCGGGACAGAGTTGGCTTTGTGGACTTTCACTGCTATCCGGTGAGTTCACAATCTATCGTGCTGGGAAACGGCAGTGAAGAAGACGTTCTAGGTATTGGAACGTACCGGCTCACATTGAAAGGAGGAAATAAGTTGCTCCTGTTTGATGCTCTCTACACACCTGGGGTGCGGACTTGTCTTTTGTCCTTAGTTTCTTTAATAAAATCCGGTTTTGGTTTTTCTTCTTATCATGATGGTTTGAACATTTTGTATTGTGGCAATGTGTTTGGCCACGCTACACTAAGGAACGATTTTCTTGTACTTGATTTAGATGAATCTTATAATAATTCTCATTCAGTCTTTGTCTCTCATTTTGATTCCGATTTAGAATCGATTAAGTGGCATGGTAGGCTTGACCATATTGGTCAAGACAGGATGAGTAGGCTAGCTAAAGAAGGTCTTTTAGACCAACTCACTAAGGTTAAGTTACCTAGATGTGAGTCATGTTTAGCTGGCAAGGCGACTGCGAAGCCTTTTGGTAAGGCTTCAAGGGCGTCAAGCCCTCTAGAGCTGATTCACTCTGACATTTGTGGACCCATGAATGTGAAAGCACATCATGGGGCTTTCTATTTCCTCACTTTCATAGATGATTATTTAAGATATGGGTATGTGTACCTATTATCACATCGCTATGAAGCACTTGATGTGTTCAAATGCTTTGTAGCTGAGGTTGAGACCCAGTTAGATCGGAGAGTTAAGACTCTTCGAACTGATCGCGGTCGTGAATACCTCTCGCATATGTTCAAAGAATTTTGTGAGGAAAAAGGTATCCGCAGACAACTCACGATCCCTGGCACTTCACAACAAAATGGTGTAGCAGAGCATAAGAATCGAACATTGCTTGACATGGTCAGGTCAATGATGGCACACGCCAATCTCCTAATTAGTTTTTGGGGGGACGCACTGCTTATGACAGCTTACATCCTTAACCGCGTGCCGAGTAAGAACGTAGCCGCCACTCCATATGAGCTCTGTCATGGAAGAAAGCCCTCCTTAGACCATTTATGCCCATGGGGTTCGGCTGATTATGTACACAACCCAACTCATCAACATGGGAAACTTGGTCCAAGGGCCACCAAAATGGTGTTCGTACGATATCCCGAATATTCTAACGGATACGTTATGTATGGTGAACACCCTAATGGTAGCATGACGGAAGTCGATTCACGTAATGTGGATTTTTTTGAGGATGAGTTTCCAAGTATTGGTGAGATCAAAAATGACCTAGTGTTATATGAGTTACCGCTAGATGACCGACTATCTCTCGGTGAGGGGGTGGATTTTAGTACTCACCACACCACCGAGGATAGTAGGCAAGATGTACAGTTGTTGGTTAATCAAGAGGATCAACCTGATCAACCTGATGCTGAGGTTCGTTCTCAGATTCAAGTTGATCATGAGGTTCATCCTCATTCTCCTATTAATGAACATGAGGTTAGTCCTGTTGTTCAGCAAGATAGGAGTGATTTTCTACCCGTTGAGGATTCTATACCTCTTAGACATAGGGGGAGGTATTCCTCAGTGGGACACACCAGCACTGGTCCTCAACTCCGGAGGAGTGAATGCGGAAGAATCCCTCGACGATATTTTTAAATCGAAGAGGAGATATTCTTGTGCACTCCTTTAGAAATTGAGGAGCCAACCTCTTTCCAAGAAGCTATTGATTCACCAAACCACAAAGAGTAGATGGAAGCCATGAGGGATGAAATGGACTCTATGGCGAAAAATAAGGTTTGGGAACTTGTTGATCTTCCTCCCCGACGTAAATCGATTAGAAACAAGTGGGTTTTCAAAATAAAACGTCGGGCTGATGGAACGATCGATAAGTTTAAGGCCCTTTTAGTGGTGAAGGGGTTTACCCAAATTGAGGGGGTAGACTATGAAGAGACCCTTTCTCCTGTGGTGAGAATTGCTTCTGTTCGCCTGCTTCTAGCCTTGCTTGCCCATTTGAATTTAGAGTTATTCCAGATGGATGTAAAGGCTGCATTCCTTAATAGAAACCTTGAAGAAGATATCTACATGGATCAACCTATTGGTTTTGTATCCAAAGATCAAGAGGACAAAGTTTGTCGTCTTAAAAGGTCCATCTATGGTCTCAAGCAGTCTTCCAGAGCATGGTATTTCAAATTCCATGAAACTATTATTTCTTTTGGCTTAAACATAGTCTATGAAGATTACTGTGTGTATGTCAAGCAAACTACAAAGGGGATTATGTTTCTTACTTTGTATGTTGACGATATACTGTTGGCTGGAAACAATATGGAGATGATCCAAATCACTAAGTAGTGGTTATCCTCCGTCTTTGAGATGAAGGACATGGGTAAGGCTAGGTATGTCCTAGGCGTTAAAATAACTCGAAACCATTCCAAGAAGCTTCTTGGTCTGAGTCAAGAAGCATACATTAATAAAATCTTGGAACGTTTTCGAATGCATTATTCTAAACCCATAGACACTCCAGTTAAAAAGGGTCTAACCTTAAGTCTCGATCAGTGCCCTAAGATAGACAAAGAAAAGGAGAGAATGAGTAACGTACCTTATGCAAGTGCAGTGGGCAGTTTAATGTATGCCATGTTGTGTACACAGCCAGACATTTGTTTTGCGGTTGGCTTGGTAAGTCGTTATCAAAGCAACCCAGGGTCTGCTCACTGGTAAGCCGTCAAGAGAATTTTTCGATACCTACGTGGTACAAGTGATCTTATGCTTTGCTACCAAGGAGGGGATCTTAAGCTGAGAGGATATACAGATGCTGATTGGGGTGGTAATTTAGATGAGTCTAGATCTACCTCACGATATGTGTTCAACCTAGGTGGGGGAGCCATATCTTGGTGCAGTAAGAAATAAGACTGCATAGCACTTTCTACTATAGAAGTAGAGTATGTTGCTTGTTGCCTCGCCACTCAAGAGGCAATATGACTGAGGAATTTTCTCCAGGATCTCAATCTCTCTCCTGGTGTTGACGATCCTGTAGAGTTGATGTGTAACAATACTGTTGCTATCCAGTTTGCTAAGGATCCCAAGTTCCATAGAAAGACCAAGCACATCAAGAGGCGTTATCATTTTGTTCGAAATGCCATAAAAGAGAAAGAAGTTGCTATTAAGTATATACCTACAAGTAGGATGATAGCTGATCCATTAACTAAGCCTATTCCAAGAGACGCTTTTAAAGCTCATGTGATAAGCTTAGGTCTATATAGGATTTAGTTTTTGGATGTATCTAAGCATAAAATGGACATGTGTACTCTTGTATTGAATATTTATGAAATAAGGAATGATATTTCTTTTCAGATATTCATGACTATGTAAGTACATTTTAAGGCACATTGTAATGTCACCAGGCTTCAGATTGGCCTTGTCACACAAGCAATCGCCCCGACGCTTGAGTAGCGGGCATGATGAGACTGAATAATATTGGCACTAGGTGTGCAATATTGATTCCTCATACCAAGTATGTTTGAATGGAAGAATATAGTCGCCTTAGTGAGACTAAAATGAGACTCGAGGGAGTCGAATATGAAATGAGTTTTCATATTGAAGCCTTATAGCCGAATCTTGAGTATAGTGATTAACATTGTGTATGTTAGTCTAGTAGCTCAGATTGGTTTTTTAAGTAAAAGCCAGACTTACGATTCGCATGGCATAGAAGAGTGACATGCCTAACTTAGTTGGAGTTATGCCATGACACACCCTCATACTGTGTGCGCCAGTTGATGAACTATGTGATGGGTTACCAGTGAGTTCCCTAACCTTACCATCGTGTGGTCCTCACTTAGAATTATAATATGAAGTCTAAGTATGATATTGCTACCTTAATGTGTTATCCAAGGACCAAGATTTATACGATCCAGCGGAGCACATTAGGAAAGCAGTTATGCTAAGATGGACTATTCTAATTGTCTAAGGAAGAATCATTTCCCATCACCATATCAAACCCGGGCGATTATATTTAGTATATAATCAATTGATATATCATGCATAAAAGGACAGTGTATGCCATCGGTGATGTCCTTAAATGATTCGGGGTATTGATTGTTCTTGGAAGTGTTATGTCAGTTAGATGGTGGCTTGATATAACACCGATATGTTCAATTTTGGTCACACGCTCCATTCCCAGTATGAAGCGTGAGGGAATATGTTGGCAGAGAGATATGAAATTTAAGGTATGTGTGATCGAGGGGGAGCTGTTGACCTGTAACGGTCACACAAGATTAAATTGCCCCATTAAACCGGCAGTTACAAGGGGATTAATTATGTATTAATCTGCCATTAAATCTGATATCAGTTACAGGATTATGTAACTATAAAAAGGGGGGTGTGTGTATGTGGATGTGATATAGAAACACAGCAAGCAAGAGCTATTCCCTAATTCTCTTTGTCCTTCCCTCTCACTGCCTAACCATCCTAGAGGTTCGGGTTTGGAGTGTGGTTCACTGGTGACTCTAGTAGCCACCGTTTCGTGGGTAGCAGTCAAGCAAGCGTAAGATCCAGGCAACCGAGCTTTTGCACTCAGGTAATTAACCTTACTTACCAACAATTCATGAATCTCTAATTAACCTCTACCTCCCAATTAGGCTTGTTAAAGTTATTATGAACTCTTTGAACAACGCATCCTTTAGCATGTCATGGAATGGCTCCAAAACTCCTCCTTTCAAGCCTTCAATGGGAGTGACACAAGGAGACCCATTGTTCCCATATCTTTTTGTTCTCTGTACCAAGAGACTCAGCCACCTCATTCAAGAAGCCATGTATACTAGTGAATGGACACCTCTTGCTCTTAAATATTTTCTTTGTTGACAATCTTATCATGTTTGGTAAAGCTTTAATCAAATAGGCAAAAAGACAATCAAGGTTGCCTTAACTACTTTTGGAAGTGTCTGGCCAACATGTGAGTCTCGACAAGTCCATGGTGTTTTTCTCCAAGAACACCAGCAGAGTTATAAAGGAGCATGTTAGTGCAAAACTTGGTATCCCAGCAACTGAAGATCTTGATAAATACCTGAAATTAGCCACTGCAAATGGTAGAGTCACAAAGCACACTTTCCATATTACTTTTGAGAAAGTTGACAAAAGACTAGCAGGTTGGAAATCTTGGTTACTTTCGAAGGCTGGTTGTGCTACTTTAATTCAATCCACAATTTCCACCATCCCATCCTATGATATGCTGACATATGGACTCCCTCAATCTTTCTGAAATGAAGCTGACAAAAAATCTAGATGCTTTCTTTGGGGAGGCACTGAACAAACCAGGAAGATTCATAATGTCCCATAGGGCTAGATCACAAAGCCTAAACATGCATGGTGTCTTGGTTTTCAAACAATGAGAGAGATTAGCATTGCCTTCTTCACTAAACTTGGATGGAAACTATTGGTGGAAGAAGACAAGCTATGGCCTCAAGTCTTACAAGCCAAATATTGCAAGAACCATCATGATGCTGATATGTTTGAAAATAGGGCATACGCTTCCAATATGTGGTGCCAAATCATGGAAATTATTAAACAGCTTAAACAGGGCATAAGAACTGAAGTAATTAATGGTAAAAGACCTTGTTTTGGTATCACAATTGGGTAGATACAACCCCTCTTTGTAAGTATGTTGCCTAAGAAATACCCCTTTACATCCATGACTCTACTGCTAATGAGTTATGGGACTAACTTAGGATGTAAGTGGAGCCTCTTTGCAGATTTACAGCCAAAGGAGTTTCTAATGAAAATTGCAAGGTGTAAGATTAATCCAGGTGACAAAACGGATGATCAACTTGTTTGGGATGCATCTCATGGTGACTTATCCTTCAAGACATCCATTTCTATTTTTAGAAGGGACGTCTGTGTAGAAACTAACCCTGTGTGGCCCTTGATTTGGACAGCTGCCTTACCTCAAAAAAATTAGGTTCTTTCTCTAGCTAGTAGGACATGATCGACTACTGATGAACTCTAACAGGTTTATTAGATGATTAATTGGTGATCCAACATGTAAGGGATGTTTTTATGGTGAGCAGAATATTATTCATCTACTACATGACTGCAAACTAGCAAGAGAGGTTCGCTTAAACTTCTTCATTCTAGGAGGTATAGTACGGACTTTCCTTTGCCTCTGAGAACTGCTGGTCTACCGTTTTTGCCATAATAGTCTGCTGGCTCTAGAAGTGGGGAAATAAGAGGAGCTTCAAAATCCTAACTTTTAACAACCTCAACAATGGAATTTCATTGCTTTAAGGGCTAATGAGATTGTTGAGGCATTTGAAGAGCCTTCCAAACTGGGTAATAGATAGCCACTGCTCCACGTCGAGAAGCGTTAATCCATTGGCATGCTATGACTAAGGGCTGGGTTAAGCTCAATGTTGATAAAGCATCAAAAGGTAGCCCTGGATTTGCAGGAGGTGGTGTTGTATTTAGAGATCGCTATGGAATCTGGGTTAGAGGCTTTGCCTGCATCTAGGCTAGTGCACATCAGTGAAGGTTGAAATCAGGGCCTTATTAAAAGGACACAGCTAGCATGGGAGTCTGGGCATCCTAAAATTGAGATTCAGACGAACTTCCAAGTTGCTTTGACAAATAGCCAAGAACTATGCCAAAAAATCAAGCGCTCTACGTCATCACCAAATAATGTCAGGAGTTAATCTTTAACAAGACATCGAAAATCAACATTAGTCATTGCTATAGGGAAGCAATTCACATGGGTGATCATTTAGCGAATTTAGGATTGATGAAACCTTCCATCTTGTTGTTTTTGAATCACTCCCTAAATCTGTTTCTTCACTTTTGCTCGAAAACGTACCTGGAATATGTTGGCCTCAGCCTATTCGCAACGAATAAAAGATTTTGGCCCTCTCTTGCACCACAAAAAAAATGTAGATGGCGCAAGTATGAAACATTTTCGTACAAATATTCTCCATTTATAGAATTCACATCCATCATGTTATTTAAATTGACTAAATCTCGTACCATTTAAATTTACCATGAAACAAAAACACTTGATGTCCTGCCATTGATTTTGTATTTTTGGGGGGGGGGTGTTGTCTATATTGTGTGTAACTACATGTAAACATTGGATAATTTGAGCAACTTTGTCAAACCAGATGCAATAATATGTTAACCTGATGCAGCAATATATTTCTAGGTACCAGTCTATCAACTTATTATGATAGGAACACATTGTCAAATCACACAAGACATATTTAAAGTACTATCTTAAATTAAACTAGTTCAAATAGGGATATATGAGAGCATAACCAATGGTGAGCCAATTTTTTGGCTCAACAGTGGGGGCCTACTACTGCCACATCAGTTTGTGAGCTAACTTTTTGGCTCACAATCCTCCCTCTCACCAATGCAAGGCTCACCGCTTTAACTCACCAAATAAAATAATACCTATAAACCCTACACCTAATCATATTTAATTAGTTTAGTTTTTATGTTTTGCTTCATTATTTATTTTTATTATTTATGTGAAAAATAATTTACACATAATAATTTAATAACACAAGTAATTAAAGACGTGTAATTTTTTTTAAAAAAATAGGTTTTTAAAAAAAATACACATGTTTGAATGTAAAAATTACAATTGTTCGATGATTTAAGAAAAAAAAGGTACATTGATTGACAAAAAAAATTACAATAGGTCAACAATTTGAAAAAAAAAATTACTGACAAATATAACAAGTTGTTGTACAGGCGATTAGATTTTTCCCCCACCGGTTCTTTGCTAGCATGTGCATCAGATTTTCCCTTTTTTTTTTTTAATCCAGCGAAGTAGTGTCAAAGAAAAGGAGCCCTCAGCTAAAACAATGTCGTTTTGGCCACAAAACGATAAAAAAAATTTAAAGGCAGGTCACCCGCCTTTGCGAGTTGCTCGACGGGCCAAAAGGCACGAGCCTGCTGCTGCACACTCACACGTGGCCTGCGCGCTCGTCCCCTCCTATTTTCAGCCCGCGAGAGGTCCATTGGACCTGCTCTGACAAGTTTCTTAATTTGTTCTTATACACTTGTCTATAACTTTGACCATGTAATTCGATTTATTTTTTTTAAAAGCTTTTATCCTCCCTTAATGAAATAATAAAAATCAGATTATTATTGACTATAGCTAATAACAGGTGAAGTTATGCTACTATATATTTTCTCCATTTAATTCATAAGATATGAATCTGGATGTTATTTTAAAATAAATGCAGCAAATCACTTAAATTAATATGTATATAGGCTCTTTATTTTCTTTTCAGTTTACTTGAATTATAGACTAAGTTAATTATCAAAAATCCAACCATTTTCATTATTAAGCACTCAAGTTGTACCAAATGTCCATATAAAATACCCAACTTTTTTCTGGGTAATATCAAGTAGTGAACCTTCACTTTGAGGCATTTAAAAACACTTAAAAGCTAAAATGAGGTGTGTGAAGTTCACTTTTCAAATCAATAGTAGTTTTGTAATTCAATGAGTTATATTTTGTGTCCAAATGGACCAAAAAAAAATTATCTTAATAAATTAATTTCTATTGAAAATAAAATGAATAAATACTAATTATCAATTAAGTCTATTTATCTAGTTAGCTTACCATTTAATTTTTAAAAATGAGTTCTTTGTAAATTTGAAAAAGAACAAGCAGTTGTCATTACGAAGAAAAAAGACCTTAAAATTTTCCTCTGCATTGTATTTAAGTTGATGATATCGTATATTTAGAATAAAACTAAAGAATTAGAAGTATGACATATTTTTAATTATTTTAATTAGTGTTTTCATAGTTATTAGTAATTCACTTCCGTGGAATGCTTTGTAATGCACCAGCTTAAAACTAAGTCTAGAGTCTTAAACTATCCAAATGAAAATTAGGTGTTTTATATTTACTTGTGATATAGGTTGAGTGTTTAATAAATATTTTCTCCATATAATTAAGGTGGATATCACATTTGGTAGCTAGGCTTAAAAATGGGGAAAACAAAAGTGAATTAAGAGCATCTGCATTGGTTGGATTACGGTCCAAAAGGGTGGCTCATAGTCAAAAATATCATCTGCATCAGTGAGCTATATAGTTCGTCCCGCGGTCCTACTCTTTGCAGTGATCTGCTTGCAGCTTTCTTTTCCCTTTTTTGGCAAGCACATTAATGAATAATACACAATAAAGGGCTAAAACTAATTAAATATGTTTAAATGTAGGTCCATGAATAATACTTTATTTGGTGATCCAAGTGTGCGATCCATTTAATGTAGAAGGAATAGAAAAAGTTGGATTTTAGGATGATGTGGAAGGTGTAGGCCCCTACTTGTAATCCAAAAATATGGATTACCAATGCAAGTGCTCTAAAAAAAATAAAAGAGTGTTCTGCTTTCTTTATAAGTATCTATAACTCACTTGCTTACAAAGTGTTTTCTAAGATCCTAAAAAGTAAGTGTTTTATATTATCTAAAAAAAGTTGAATTTTTAATATTGACCTTTAATTCAAATTAAGTGTTTAATAATTACTTATCTCTTCTATTTAAACCCACAAATCAAACTAAAAGCTTGAACTGATTTATTGAAGTTATTCTACATAGTTTTTACTTACAAGAGCCTACAGTTGACAAAAAAGTTTAAGGATGCATTTGGCCTGTAAATTAGTATGATATGTAAATTGAAAATTAGTATGATATGTAAATTGATAAATATATTAGGTCATCAAATGACCCGTTAATTGGTTGGCCCAATTCGGCCTTCAATATATTTTAAATGGGTTTAACCATTATAGATTTGCCTCATTACCTGGCTAACACATTATGAACTTATTTTAAATGAATAAATCCATTTGACTGAACTAGGGGTAAGCAAGACTTTTGCATTCCCTAGAACCAGATTGGAATGGCACAAACGATTCCGATTTCAGTTTCAATTCCAAAAGTTAGGTACTGATCCAATAATTTTAGTTGTCATTCCCAAAGTAATTCTTAAAATTAGAATTAGGAACCGATGTTTTGGTATATGATTTGAGATTTTTTATGGTAACAAGAGAGATGGTTAAACCTATCCTGCTATGGACGTAGCCTAATTTATATCTGAATTGAAGACCTCGTTTGTCATGCCTAATTATTCTTAAATTACTATGGACTGCCTCATGTCATTGCCAATAATTTCAACCTGAAATCTCGAAAGATTTGCTCTTAATAATAGTTTCTCTCATTAAGTGGTGTTTGATGAAGATCTTTTGCTCAAAAATAACTTTCAGGAGCAACATTGGTCAAATTGGACTGTATGCACAGTGAAAGAACTTTATGCATTAGCTTCTTGTTCCAAAAAGTCAATTCTCATAAAGCTCTTTCTATTAGCTTTTTTACCCTAGTTATTTCAAAATAGTTTTTTTATCTGGTATCTTTTTTAGAAATAATTAACTTGCCAAATAATTTTTTCCAGAAATAGCTAATATAAACATCTAATACGAACAATTATAAAAAGAGGTAAATAGCTAATAGTTAATGCAAATAATTAACAACATTTTCAAAATATGACCGAAAACTAGACTTTTTGACCAAGTTAAGATGTTGGTATTGGTTCAAATGTTCTCACTCTTAGGCTGGGAAAACCGTATCTTCTCTTTTGCTCAAAAATCTAAGTAATAGTTAACCATAGCTTCTGGATTTTGGGGGTTTACTACAATATCTCTCAAACTATAGACAAAAATACTTCTTGAAAATGCAACCCCTAAAAAAGAGCCCACAAGAAATGCGCTCAATTCAATGAAAATTCAATTAATCATTGAGCTATAGATCAATGTAACTCAAGCCTTTTGAGTAAATAAGGGTTGAACAAATTCGAATTTTGTTGATATAAAAGACATAATGAAAAATCTTTATCCCTTGTAAGTGGATTGTAGTACATCTGTGGAGTGTAGACAATAGTTACGAACCAGGGTAAGGGACAAATGAAGTATTCGTCTTGATAGGGGTGATTTGTACAAGTACGAAACAGGTCAATCCCATCTGTTGACAAATTAATGCAGAACTCATTCACCCTAATGAGGCGAATGTTAGGCTTGAGGTCTGCCATTCAACGGACACAATCCCTAGTCAGATTACTACCCCATCCATCCATCACAGCCATCCATCTTCGTGTGTGCTGTGCACCGGCCCCCGTACGCTATCTCCCGCTCTTTCATTATCACTCCGCATGAGATTCCTAAATTTTCTAATCATTTCTTCCTTCAATCCCTTTTTTAATAATTTTTAGCTTCTATTCCTTCCCCCTTTTTTGACAATTTTTAGCTTCTATTCCTTTTTATAACAATTTTTTCCTTCTATTCCTTTGACTATCATACTCCCCCGCCTTCTAACTCCCTTTATTTCTGTGCCCTTTCCTCGGCCTTGCTTCCAACCCTTAGTTACTCCTCTCTGCCTCTTCACTTTTCCCCATCTCTTTCTTTCTCTTTCTCCTTGCAAGCAAATTGAGAGTGAAAAGGTGAGTTATGGTGCACCTTTTCAGCCCTTTTTTTTATTGCTTTGTTTTGAAGTAACAAGATGATCATGTCATGCAAAGAAAACAGAAGCAAAACTATCAAATGTTTGTGACATTTTGTGGCTTTTTAATTTTCATGAGTGATTTCAGGCTGAATATACATCAGAAGAAGGAGAAATAACAGAAGAAGGAGAAAGTATGATGCACGGAAGTGGACAGTTCTCGGTGCCACCAGGGTTCCGGTTTCATCCCACAGATGAAGAGCTACTTTACTATTACTTGAAGAGAAAGGTTTCTTATGAAGCCATCGACCTTGATGTCATCATTGAAGTTGACCTCAACAAACTTGAGCCCTGGGATCTCAAAGGTTGGATCCATGCAACTTTCTTGGTTGTGCTTTTGCCTACTAAAGAATCATATATGCTTACAAGGTCAACACCATCCATTTTATTGTAAAATATATTTTTAGACTATAAAACAGTTTTTAACCTCTAAATTATTAGCTTAATTTTTTGGTTAAGATGACTCTTGAATATGATTCTTGAATTGTATGTTCATCACACATTTTTGTTAAAATCAATAATGACATCTCAAAAATCTCTCAGTAATTTTCTAGGCTTTTGGTCAAACTATGTGACATTCATAGTTAGTGTATGCTTGTAGGTTGTTGTAATATATTCAAGGCACTGTTTTCAAATGCAATGCTCATATTACATATTCTGGGAGGAAGTAAAAATTGAACACAAAGATCAAACCATGACATATCACATCATGTCAATCTTAGGAAGTCTTGATCTCCTACAAAAGCCTATTGTGGTTTATTCATCAAATAGATCGCAGCTTCTGATGTTCACTAATACTATTTTACATCAAAAACCATTGGTGGCCCCCTCAGTAATGGTTTTTTTTTTTTTTTTTTGAAGAGAAACTTTTTAAGTTTACTATGGATAAGAACGCCTTGACTTCTTAAATACCTCTACTTAGAGAGTTGCACAAGACGTACACCTGTGGATCTCTGTGATCTCACTTCATAATAACCAGAATTTTGACTCAGGAAATACATGGAAACATTTTTCCATTGGAATTGGATAAATTGTGAAGAATGGAGTGCTACTAGCTAGTGACATGCATTCTCTATAATGCTAAAATTATAGAACATACTGTACGTGCAGAAAAATGCAGGATAGGCTCAGGACCTCAAAATGAGTGGTACTTCTTCAGTCACAAGGACAAGAAGTACCCGACGGGTACAAGGACAAATCGGGCCACTGCAGCTGGGTTTTGGAAGGCAACCGGCAGAGACAAAGCAATTTACCTGGGCAATGCCAAGCGGATTGGAATGAGGAAAACCTTGGTCTTCTACACAGGCCGTGCACCTCATGGACAAAAGACTGATTGGATTATGCATGAGTATCGACTTAATGATGATGATTCCCAAGTGCAGGTATTCTTCTTCCATACAACTTCTTTATATGTTCAATTACGAATATTATTCATAGTCTCAAAATCAGATTTCCTTCTCGATTGCATGACTTCAAGCTCACTTCAAGTTTATGATAGTATTTATCTCTAGAGTTGCAATGTCGTCTATTATATTCCGATTATCGTTAAGTTAGTGATTAAATTTTTCTATTTCATCTAGATATGGGTTTGATCACTTCAAAATTCAGTCATTTAATAATATTCAAGCTTTGAAGTTGACTGGTCTACTAATCATATTTAATTTAGAAGCGTGGTTACTACTGGTAAGAAAATTGTTCAAAGTCTAATTCAACCGAAAGCTTAAACAAATGGTTCAAAACTCAATAATAGGTTTATACTCTAATACATCCCCTCATGCGAATGCATTTTAGGCTTGATGCGTGGCTACTTCAAAAGTCCTCCCTACCTTGCATAACAAATTAATATTAGAGCTGCTGAAATTCGAACTCAAAACCTCTCAATCAGAAATGATCTGATACTATATTCAAAGATCAATTTAACCAAGAGTTTAATCTAATGATTGAAAACCTGAGAATAGATTTATACTCTAATAAAAATATATTTTGGTTTGGTTCACGATGGGTCTACATCAAAATTTACACTTCAATATGCTCATCTCTATTTACTCAGTCACGGTTCAGATCAAAATTGAAGTTTTCTTGTTTTGGGACTAAGATTTTTTTGCAAAAGAATTATTCACAATCAAAGTTTGCTTATACTGCAAGCTAATTGCAACTGGTTCTCCCAATTTAGCAAGAAGATGGGTGGGTGGTGTGCCGAGTGTTCAAGAAGAAGAACCAGGGATGGAGCATACAACAAGATTTACAACAAGAGGAAGACTATGAAAACCCTCATTCTACTTACACCTCAACTCACAAAATGAAACCCAACAACATCAACAGCAACCCAAGTACTTCACTCCCTCAGCTCCCACCAAGGCAGCACAGTTACATCCAACCCTTAATGCACGCCAACAAATACACCCACTCTTTTGACGGTGGAATGCACCTTCCTCAATTGTCAAGCCCAGATTCAATGGGACCTAGTGGAACCACCATTCTGAGCACCATGGACAATTTGCTGAGGCTAACACCGAGTATTGGAATGTTGAATTCCCAGCAGCTCTTGGGGGGAGCAGGTGACCAATTGGTGAATAATGGTGGCAGTGATTGGGGGTTCTTGGACAAGCTTCTTGCTGCGTACCAGAGTTTGGGCCAGCACCAGCAGGAAGCTTCTCATAGCAACCTTGTCGCCGATGGTCATGATATTGCAGGAACGAGCTGAAATTATGCTCTTCGTCAGAATAAGCTCCCATTTCTTTAGCTTGGTTCGGCATCTCATTTTGTAAAAGGTTATGAGGATGTTGCCACGAATTGTAGTTCTTTACATAATCATGTTCATCTGGCACTAATATATTAGTTTTGGACTTCTTAATTACATATTATCCTAATTTTAAGTTTCACTCTCGCGTTAGACTCCGATGAAATCACCTCAGTATAGCAGAAACGTAAAAGTACCAGAGCTTTTTAGAAAATGAAACAAAGAGATCTCGAGTAATCCTTATACAAAGGATTAATATTAACCATACAACACTAAAGTCCTAATGAATATGAATTCGATCATAACTATAATGTTTAACAAATACAGGTTGAATCAAGTAATTTAGCACTCTTGTTTTCCTAAAAGAAAGTATCAAATTCAAGTCTCACAAATAAAGGAAATTTATGAACGGAGAATTCTACATACCTTTTATATAAGTCAATAGTGGCTCAATTCAAATAACATGGAGTGCTCTGTAGAAATTATACGCCTGCAGAATTTAACTTGGTAGGAAGATCGTAAGTATCAGGTTCTTAATTAGTGATTGAGCTTCCAAACGAACACATCTAATGCTTTAGAATCTAACAAAGGAAAAAGGTGGTCTGATTAGAGAAATGTGATTTGAAATTGACACCTCAAATCATCTCTGGTTTGTTATCCAAATGCGATCAAATCATCATGGATTAGAATCAATGAACGTTCAAGAGAGAAAAATCATCAATGGCACAGGTCAAACGAGAGCCAAGACAAATCAAAGTCAAAATTAAAACTGCCCCACCAGTTGCAGCTTTCGTGCAAAGCCAGTAACACATGACAGTTTGTCTAATCACACCTTCACGCTGTTAGGACCTCTTCTTTTCAATGAGAAATAAGGATTGGTAAACAGGTAAAGTTGATTGAGATTGATAGAAGTAAGTTGAAGTGGGTTAAATTTGATATTTTTTTCTTGTTTAAGTGGATAGAAGTGGGTTGAAGTTGGTTAAAGTTGGGAGAAGTTGGTATACTGTTTTTTTAGTATGATGGATAGAAGTTAATTGATGTAAAAAGTGAGAATAATTTAATAAGTATTATTGTAAATACATACATTAGTAACTTTTAAATTATTTACAACTTTTTGCATCAAAAAAAATTAGTAATGATATTTTTTAATGTATTTACTGAGAGAGTTTTTATACCAATAATTTTTTCATAATAATTTATAAATTACTACTTCAATACACCAACAAAAAAAATTACTGTAGGGTATTTTTTTGGTTGAAAATATAATTAATTTTCACATGATAATTTATACATTGTGAAAATTTGAAGCAGATGGGTTGAAGTTGATTAAAGTGGTTGAAATTGGTTGAATTGAGTCCAAGTTTGAGTTTTTTTGTTAAAATTGATAGAAGTAAGTTGAAATTAATTGATATTAGTTGATATTGATAAAATGGAATTAAGCAACGAAAAGAACATGCCCTTAACCTATCATTGATAAGCTTTCCCGAGAAGCCAACTAGGGGTAGATCTCCTTGAGCTGTATTGATTAAGTAGGTGTTATTTTGAGGATCTGTGTTGATTAAGTACGGGTTATTTTGAGGATCTAACTATAGTCAGTTCTTCTTCTTCAAATTCTATTTCTTTTGGTTTTCCTTTTTTCCTTTTAATATTGCCTATCATTCTTGTCGTGGGTAGGATTTGGCACCACATCAAAATATCAGTTTAGTAGGCCACTCTTATTAATTGTGGGCTGGAGCCTTAGTACCTAACTTGAGCTTAATAATATGGGCTGACACCCTTTTTTGGTCTCCCAAACATATAGTGGACAGGGTCAGAGTAATTGTTAGCAAAAATTAAAAATTAATAATTTGAGCGAGTAGATATGCTGCTGATAAAAGATGTGTAGATATTCACAAAAAAAATATAAGTAAATAAACACTACTAGAAAATTGTCCATTTGTAACCGAAAAAGCGGTCACAAATTTGAGAAAATCGGTGACAAATGGCGTTTGTGACTGAATGTGTGATTAAATTTGGCGGTCACAGAACCCTTTGTCAGAAATTGGATTTTTGACCGACTTGATCACAAATTGTGACAATATTTGTCACCGACTTTATAGTCACTGTTTATGACTGAATTTGTGGCCACTTTGTTTTTGACACCGATTTTCAAACGACTTTTGCAGTGAGAACTTGAGACTGACTTGTGACTATATTTGAGACTGAATTGTTATTGTGACCGATTTTGTGACTAATATGAATCATGTAATTTGTGACTAAGCTTGTGACCGCCCTTTTTTGTGACAACTTTGTTGGAAATTTTGCCTTTTTGTGACCATATTTGTGATCGATTTTGATAGGATAAAAAATAATTTGTGACCGTTTTTATGACCGATTTTTTTGTAATAGATTGAAAGATGTATTTGTAGTTTAGTCGTGTCCCTAAATTTACAAAATTACAATACATCATGGATTTACAAAATTACAATACATATTTGCATATACGTAGCAATCAAACTTAACAGTTTCATAAGAAAATAGGGTTCCAACATAAGTAGTTTAATGTCAAACATAAAACTTAAATTACAATAGTTCAACATCATTCATAGTAATCTAAAACACAAAAACAAAGCATATGAAACCATCAAACATTACTTGCATAACAATCATACATCATCCTCATCCTCATCCTCTTGTTGATCACCATCATCATCACCAACAATATTCATAATGCCTATTGCCATCATTTCTTTGTTGCCATCCGCTTGATAGTTTCCGAAGGAAGCATATGATTCGTCTAACTGCAATTCCTGCTTGGAGCAGAAAATCAAAATCACATGAGAATATTTGAACATTCTTGGTCCAAGCTATCAGCTAAGTTCAAATTTTGGTTACATCTCGCAACAAGCCCTTTGGGTTGGATCTGGTAAGGGTTAATTCTAGATCAGCTTATTTTTGTAACCACTTTTTAAGTAAGGTCCAGGTCCCACTCAGGGTGATATTCGTGTCTTCGTTGGTTTGCTGAAAGGCTTGCCTATAGAAATTAGTCCAAATTGGTTTAGCAATTTCAGCAGAGCTTTGCTTGAGTCATATCAAATTCAGCTCAACTCATTTCAGTTCCGGTTTTGGGTTGGAGTAATTGCGCTTAGATCAATTCTGTCGAGAATAATGGAATTCCATTGATTTGATTCATCACATCTACTAACAATCCTATTGAAGCAAAGGGTAATTTACAAACACGAAAGGGGAAAAGGGCAAACAACAAATTAAGTACAAAGTTTTTTTTTTTGGGTGTAGAAATTAGATAAGAAATCTCATCATTTATAGTTAGAGGTAACATGCCAATAATCAGCTCTATCTTTGTAGCTAGAGCAACATGGAAACCACGAAAGTAAAGCATGTTTATTGAAGTGGATTCAGGCCCTTGGGCAGTTGACCAATTCGTATAATCAAGAACATATATTAAACATATCAGCAACAAAATCCTCCCCCCTAAGAGTTAGCACATCATTGTAGCATTACAAATAAATAATAAAACTTAAAATAAAGTAAGGCTAATTTGAGTCTAAGTTGAGTTCTTTTCCGAAGCGCACTAACCATTAACTAACCATTAGGACAACACCTTATTAGAAACACTCGGATTTTTTTTGGGGGGGGGGGAGCTATTAGTGACATCAAAAATCATGAAACCAGAATTTACATTAGTGGACTAGGAAGTAGTGACAAACATGTACGAAAGAATGATAATCATGGTCGCAGACCACCCAAAGGCCAATCTTTAGTAGCACATACTTTGGTTTAACAAAAGACAAAAGGAGATTCCAAATCTTTTGAGAAAAGTTGATTACGAGATTCAAACCTCCATTTTCATTCTCTTTTTCAGGCTGGTGTGGGCACAGAGCAAAAGCAGAACAATGTTCAGTAGGTGGAACTGTCAAGCCAAGAAAAACGAACAAATAGGCAATGGGTGGGAAGAAATCATCCTTACCTTTAGAATCATGCCTGCTCTAGATTTGAGGCAGAAAACTAAGAGGGTTGACATGAACGCAAATGTTAAAGGGGCAGCTATTGATACATACATGAGCCTAGGCTTCTTCATGTTTTGAGAATTGAGAGACAAAAACAATACAACAAAAAGAAAACCTATCATGAATTCACATTTGCACATGATAGAAACAACACAACTTGTAGGGTATTAGTCTATTAGAGCTTACTATCTGTTTGGCTATCACGAGAAATACAAGGAAACCCATCCCCATAAGAATGGTTTGCCATGACCACTGTAACCAATAAAAACTGTTTGTGAGCTTGGGAATGATGATCTATAATTTTTCTTATTCACTACAGAACACAAAACTCATTTATATTTAGTGGTTAGAGATATTTCAAGTCCACTTTCCAAGTGGCTAGAACAATTAACTATCGAACAAGTAACTTAACGCGTTCCTTTTTTTTTTTTGAGAGGGGTTGTGGTGTGGAGGGGTTTAAACCTTGGACACAGCGTCACAAAAAAATTCTTACACCCTACAAAGGCATATTACCTCATTCTTGTGGCCAAAGACAGAAGACATGACAAGGATAATCTTCATTTTGCTAGTGAAATGAGTTATCACAAGCAACCCCTTTAGCTGTTGAAGAAACACAACTATTTAGCTCATCCAGCCATGCACCCAATTAATGTTGCCTTTGATAGGAAATCAATGATAAACCCCATCCTAGAATCATTTGATAAGGCATCAACGACAAAGAATATTTGCTACAGTACTTTGATAATCATCATTGGCAGTAAATTTTCTTTGTGATATTTCATCAAGTAGGTGCCAAGCACATTGAAAATCCTTCAAAGGAATGGCTACTTAAACCCAGATGAATCAAGCTTACTTTATATAGAACAATACCGATTAAGGTATTAACACTAACCCACATAATTCAACCAGAAAATAGAAAATTTTTAATTTTTATTTAGATTAAGATGAAATTTCAAAATTTGTCCATACGTGAATAAGCCCAAGGAGGCCTGAAATAAGCTAGCAAACAAAGTAAAAGTGAAAGCAGGTTTCAAGTAGAGGTCAAGATCATCAGTTGGGTAGTCAAATTCACTTAGTATTGCACCCATAACAGGGGATGCAATTGAAACTAGGCCAGCACGAAGATGCTAATAGCTCCCCATAACTGCATATATAATTGGTGGTACAAAACTCAAATCTGTACCCAAAAAAAAAGGGGGGGAGAAAGAAATGATGGGACTCAAAATTAGGTCTTAGGAAAGACGATGATTTATCACGAGATTAAGAAGGCACACTCACGTAGTCGAATTCGGATATGAGACATGTGAAATAACAAAAGCTAGCCATTTTTTATTATGTAAATTTATTAAGTGTCCCCCAAAAGAGAAGGAGTTCTTCATACTGATTGATTTGCACTAACAAGCTACACTAACTTCGATCCCCAATAAATTTGAACAAAGCTCATTCGTCAAACAACACTAAACTAGAAAAACATACCTTAGGTAACCTAATTGCATAATTCCACACTACTTTGACTAGCTTCAAGAACTCAACAATCACTTACTAGTTATAAACAAATCAATTCAGATTCGAATCTCAAGAATGCCATCTTCGACAACAAAAAGAAATTCAAAGAAATCATTCAATTAACACCAAAACCCTAATTCACAAACAACAAGATCAAGCCAGAAAGAGAGAGAGAGTTAGAGAATTACTGTTTGAGATCTTCGAGCTGCTGAGCGCGAGGATTGCAAGAACTTACTTGGTGCGTTGGTAGAATCGTTGCAGCGGGAGAGACACAGGAAGTGAGAACCATTCATGAAATCGTCATTGGGGAGGAGGAAGATGATGTAAGAAGCATTGGGGGAATTATTGCAGGTAGGAGGAGAAAGAAGGAGGTGTGGATGGAGAAGCTGGGTAGAGAGAGGGGCTAGAACAGCAGGAGAGACCATGAAAGTGAGAAGCTTTACAACGAGGGGTTTTTTTTGGGAGGGGTTCCTTTGCCAATTTGTAACCACAAATTAATTTTTTATGGTTATAAATCAGAGTCATTCTTAAAAATATAAGGGAAAACTGTATTAAATTTTGAAATATTGAAATTTATCACTGAATTTATAGTGGCGTCAAAATCAGTCACAAAATGTGACTAAATTTCACACTGCTCAATCTATGGTCAGAAATTTCTCACTATCTGATATTTGTCACAAATTCCAGTCTCTTGTACTTAATCAATTAACCCTAGATTCACGTGGAAAACCCACAAATGAAAAAAGCCACGGATGGAAGATCGAAAAATGCACTATAATATTGAAGTGAGTACAAATATGATTTCAAGAGATAACTAGCACGATGAGGTCAATACAATAGAGAGTAAAGATCAAGAAAACAAAACTCCTAAGAATAAACCTCACTCAACCTAGATAAGAAAATAGTGGAATATGTGTATCTTCACTAGTACAAGAGATGATGAATTTATAGTGAACAAAAGATGAATAAAAATAATGGGTGGATATCTCATAAAAAACTCATAGTGAAGATTTTTTTTTAATCGCAAACTTATAATGAAGATTAATACTCCATGTAACTGCCATAAAATCTTGTGTTAAGCTCAACATAATTAACAGAAAAACATATCAGAAGAAGAGTAGCCTAAGAGTCACAATAGGCCACGAACTGTAGCCTGGCCAATAGATGGTCCGTGGAGCCGATTGGGAGCACAAATACATTGGGCATAACAAAAATGCTGATGTCAACGCCAAAGCTGAAGAGAACCAAGTCAATGTGTAGGAGAAGCAAAGCTTGGGCACCGGCCAGAAGAGCTAGCAACATGGGCTAAAGTCTTCTTTTTTTCTCTGGCCCAATCACAATAAATGTGATATGCAGAGCAGCTACACATATGGACACCTAGAATATATATATATATATATGTGTGTGTGTGTGTGTGTGTGTGTGTGTGTGTGTGTGTGTTCGCGCACGCGCGTGCATGTGCGTGTGTGTGTGTGATCATGAACCCCATCTAATGGACCAATAAAAACAAAGTCCCATGGCATTAGTTTTAGGCCACCTTTACCCAACAATCCTCACTTCTGACCAAAAGTATTCAATAATCGAAAAAACTGCTAAAGAACCCCAAAAGGGTAGAGCCCCATGGGGCGAAGCCTCGATATGCAATCAAGCGAATCAAACATTGGTAGAGTTCAAGAGATGCTTAAACGTAGTACCAGTCAGTGACTTGGATAGACTTTTTTCTCTCATATAGTCTGACCAAATATGAGATAGATAAGTGAAAATGTCATTATGAGAGGAAGGAGATGCAATAATAGGGCCTATCATAGTAGATCCTTATAGGACATAGAGGGTCTATGTCTCAAACCCTTGAACAAAATCCGAGTGCCCTTGGAAACCTTCAGAACTCCACCTTCAATTGAATATTTGCACCTCCTGGATTTAATGGTGCCTAAAGAACTGAGGTTATGCTTCAAATCAAGAATTTAATGAATAGTTGATAAAGTCCTGATAACACTATCATGAGTCTTGATTTTAATAGTAACGATTCCAGCAATATTACATTGGACATTGTTGGCAATGTGAACAACACTTGAGTCAACTGAATCATATGTTGAAAATCGGTTCTTATGAGGACATATATGACAAGTACACCCAGAATTAAGAGTCGAATCAGAAATGCTCCTCTTTTCAGTTGAGGTAACAAACAAGATGCCATCATCAGAATCACACTCAACTAAAGTGGCTTTAGCTTGTTCATAATGGTGTGATTGATTATTCTTTTCTTCTCTCTCTCTCTCTCTTGTTTTTCAACTTAAAACACTCAGAAATTACATGTCTAGATTTTCTACAACAACGACAATATTTGTTGGATTTACATCTCTTAAACTTTGATTTAGTGTTGTTCCCTTTATCAAAGGATTCAATATTCACAAATAAGCTTTCACATTTTCAGTATGTACTTCAAGGTCAAACTTCTATTTGGACAACAAATAGGTCTTGACATCCTCAAAAGACAAAGTGTCATTAAATTTCTTTGATATGCTAATAAGAGGTAGGCAATGAGACAACCAACAGTATCACTTTATCCTCATCCTCAAGCTTCATATCCAAACTTCCCAAATCAATAATAACAAAGTTAAATTCATCAATTTGGATGGGAGCACCTTCGGCCATAGAGAACATGCACAAACGTTCTTCGAGACGAATCTCGTTTACAAGACTCGTGGTCATGTACAATGTCTCCAAACTAAGCCAAAGATCAGCTGTAGTGGTCTTGTCAACCTCTTCACAGAGGACATGAGGTGGTAAGTCTAGTTGAATAGTTAAAAGAGCCTTCTCAATAAGCTCTTCCCGTTGTTCATCGGTCATGGACGCAGACTTATTAGTTTCACGAAGAGCTTTCTTAAAACCGTCTGAATCAGAACGGCCATCATTCGGGCCTTCCAAATATTAAAGCTTATCTTGCCACTGAATTTTAGAATATCAAACTTCATAATGATGCACATCCTTGATGGCCAGAGATCTTGTATCACTTGTTAGTAAAAATAAAAATTAATAATTCGAGCAAGTAGACGTGGAAGCAATAAAAGATGTGTAGATATTAACACAAAAAAAGATAAGTAAATAAATCAATTAACACAAGATTTACATATAAAATCCACAAGTGGGAAAAACCCTGAGTAGAAGAATCGAAAATTTTGCTATAATTTTGGAGTGAGTACAAGTACGATCTCAAGGGGCGACTACCACAACAAGATTAATAGAATAGAGGGTAAAGATTAACGAAATAAAATTCTCAAAGATAAAACTCACTCAACCTAGATAAGAAAATAGTGGAATAGATGTATAATCACTAGTACAAGAAATGGTGAATCTATAGTGAAGAAAATATAAATAAAAATATCCGGTGGATAAATATGGATGAAATGCTCATACAAAACCCTTAATGAAGATTAATACTCCACGTAATAAC
The DNA here is from genome assembly GCA_029747015.1 of Carnegiea gigantea. Classification (NCBI taxonomy): domain Eukaryota; kingdom Viridiplantae; phylum Streptophyta; class Magnoliopsida; order Caryophyllales; family Cactaceae; genus Carnegiea; species Carnegiea gigantea. The sequence continues at coordinate 38,745 of JAKOGI010003890.1, forward strand.
CACTTGAAATGAACTGTTATAAAATCTTGCATTAAATCCAACATAATTACAAGAATAATGGATCAGAATAAGAGCAGCCCAAGAGCCACAATCGGCCACGGAACATCGCTTGGCCCAAGAATGGCTCGCGGAGCCCACCCGGAGCACAAACACGTTTAGCGCAGGAAAAACGCGGAAGCCAACATCAAAGCCGAATGGAGCCGACGTCGACGCATGGGAGAAGCAGAGTTTAGGCAAAGCACAGAAGAGCTAGCAACATTGATTTAAGTCTTCTTTTGCTCCCCGGCCCAATTACGGCAAACGTGATATGCAAAAACAGCACATGCGGCCCCAGCATAGCACGTGTATGTTTATATATATATATATATATATATATATATATATATATATATATATATATATATATATATATATATATATATATATATATATATATATATTTTTATGTATATATATATATATATATATATATATAT
>JAKOGI010003891.1:0-39188 GCA_029747015.1 Carnegiea gigantea
TACATACTTACATACATGCATATATATATATATATATGTGTGTGTGTGTGTGTATATATATATATATATATATATGTTGAATTCTAAGAGTACACAACCATATGAGGGGGGTGAATTGTGGTTGTTCGATTTTCGCCAAGTAACTGACAAACAGCCTTAGACCCTGATTGCAGAGACTGTTTCTGAATGACGAACAGTCTTGGGCCTTGTTTGCAGTGGCTGTTCCCAATTGATTCAGAAGCGAAAATCAAAGTAATAAATGCAGAAATAAAGCACACATGATTTTTACGTGGGAAACACCTCTAGCCCAACTGAGGTGTGAAAAACCACGACCTACCTCGTGTAGGATTTAACCACTTCACTAACGGGCTAAACACGTTACAAAAGTAACATTCCTTGTTATAACTTGTAACCCACGTAGCCTTTCTTCCCTAAGACAGGTTACACCACGTCCAATCACACTATATTGAACACGTCTAAAGTCCACTCGACTATGGACACACTCACTCACTTTCTGATCTGAGAACAGGAGTACAAAACACCTTACTGGGGTGCTTCTGACTTAAGCAGATGTAAGGTACAATGGAGTCCTAATATGCCAATAGTTTGAAAGCTCAATTTTTGCACAATCTTGTCACAGTTTTTTCTGTTGAAATGAAGCTTTAGAAAGCTCTCAATGCTCTGTGAAAAACCGATTTTTCCCTTGTGTGTCTCTTGCAAAAGGAGTGAAAAGATTTTCTTATTTAAGCAAGCAAACCCAATGGCTAACTCCTTCAAAAAAAGGATAGAAAAATCTTCTGATTTTGGCAACTTAGGAGATTTATTCAGATTTCCAACGGTTAGGAACAAAGAAGATAAGATTCTCCTAAAATATAGGGATTTGATACTCACGGGATAAAAACTGATTTAGCCACTTAATATAGCCGTGTAATTTAGCCCAAAAAAAAAGATAAAAAATCTTGGTTTCAAAATTTGAATCAATCATGGCCTAAAAATAAGGAATAAAGATTTTTCAGATTTTGAAAAAATCTCTAGCAAAAATAGTTTTGCAATCTGCTACATATATATAATAAATAATAATCTTTTTAGGACTTAACTAATCAGCCTAGGATTTCATGAAAAGATTCTTAGAGCAGCCGGCCAACCAAAAGAAATTTTCAGGTAAAACGGATGTGGCCGCTGCAGTTTCAGGAACGCCCTAGGCACCCTGTTTGCAGGGTTGTTTTGGAAATGGTGTTTTGAAACAAATGTCGAAAATCGTTTTAAGAAGTGTTAAATTGAGACTTTTAAGATTGGCATATTAACAAGAATCTAAAAGATAGAACCTAAATCAATTCGAGACTTTTAGTTGTAAGAATCAGTCATCTTGTCCAGAATGGATGTGCAACTCCAAACACCTTGGTCACCTTGATTACTCTGGTGATCTTGTATCGCTGAATGTAGGAACTTGTTCCTCAAGACTTAGCCAACTGTTTGCTGATCTTGTATCACTGAAGCTTGGAACCAGTTCTTAAAACTTGTTCTCAACATTTAGTAGACAGAACAGGTAAGTAGGATCAATACAAACAACTGTGTAGGACCTGTTTGGAGAGCTTGTTTTGGAACAACATTACTCAAGCAAGTATGCTACACTTGGATTTGTTATCATCAAAACTTTATACAGTTAGGTCAACAATTTCCCCCTTTTTGATGATGACAAACCAAGTGACCATATTGACAAGAAAAAGATTTTATTTTCGTAAGTGCCTTTGTAAGTGACTTGAGTGACTTGAGTGCTGATATATATCCACACAGGTGCTAGGTCAGTCAAAAAACATACGTAAGTATAAAGACTAATGACTCAACCGTTCAACTCAACCTAGGTCAATGGTCCACTTATCTTTCCCCTTTTGGCATCATTAAAAAGGCACAAACAACGGTCAGAACATGGTGTTTGCAAGTGAATCACATGAGACATAGCAAGAGATAAGCAAGATATAACAGAACCAGATATGTCATTGAAAGTCCGGAAGGTGCAATACCAAAAAAAAAAAAAAAACACAGAAAGAGACGGGGAAGAGAACTCTAGAAAACATCCTATAAGAACAGGTTACAAGGGGTGATTATGGCTGCAGAGGAGGGAGTTTGGTAGCGAGGGAGGAGAGAAGGGCAAGGAGATCTTCATGACGCTTGGCAGATAGCACCTTCTCTTCTCCCAGGGCAGCCTTGACGGTTGTGAGCTCATCCTCGAGACGGGAGTTATCCTCTAAAACAGCCTCAACTTTGACTGATGACCTCCCAGAAACAGGAGGTCTGGGTGTTCGGCTCCCCTGTTTGGAGACCGAGCCCTCAGCCAGAGTATATTCACACCCCATGAGGGTGTCACTCCCTATCTCATCAATCACTTGAGCAGCCACCCTCCTTTTGAGCTCTATCCCAAAGTGCTCAAAAACCCTCGTCAATAGAAAACCATAACCAAGATCATGTGCCCGGGTGGTGTTTGCAATGCGCCCAATATGACGGATCATAAGAACAGGAAGGTTAATGGGTTCCTCCCTATCCAAAAGATCCACCAGGCACTGATCAAGAGCATCAGCCTGGTTTCTACCTTGACCTCTTGGGATGATGTTCTTTATGACAAACATAAAGAGCAGTTGGTGCAGAGAGGTCATCTCACCCTTCTTCACGGATGTGGGTGTTTGCAGGCCCTGGTTTTGACTCAACCGCTGTGAAAGCTCCAGCAGCCTGGCTGTCCCTAGGACAGACTTATCCACCCTCACATACACATCAAAGCCAAGTGAGGGAACACCCAAAATCGTACCCAGGGTTTGTGCATCAAATTGCACCTGTGTATTACCAATTTTACTTGTCACCACCCCTTCGGTGACAGCACAATTGGCATAGAACTCCGCCAATTCTGGTACAGAACACCCCAGCTGGGTGTTCGTGAAGAGGTCCAGCCAGTTCTGGGCACGCAGCATCTGTAGGAACACCCCCAACCCTTGGTCCTCGAAAAATTGAACTCTCACTATCTTCCCCCTAACTACATTGCGCGTAAGCAGATGCGCAATCTTGGTAGAAATAGGAGAGGTAGTAGACTTTTTGGCTCTTTTGGGGGGAGGAACAGAAGAAGCATTCTCGGGTTTAGCTGATTTTGAGAGAGAAGAGGTCAAGGTCTTTCTCTTGTGAGGTGCTGTTGGAGGAGAAGACTTAATGGCAGGGAGAGTGGTTTTCTTAGGTGGAGCTTGTTCTTCGGAGGACTCGGAGAACACCGGGGTCCCCTGTTTAAAGGGGGTGTTCTCAGAATCAGAATCCGAGAATCCCGCAGAAGAAGAAGAGGAAGAAATTTCCTCAATGACTGGAGTGGAAGATTTTGTGGTTCTAGGAGTGGAGTAGAAGGCAATTCTTGCAGATTTGCGCGTGGGCTTAGCAGATTTTGGAGGAGAGGGGGCTGAGGCTTTTGAGGGTTGAGGCCTTGTTTGTGGCCTTGATCTAGGCATTCTGCTACATCTAACCTCCATCTTAACCCTTTTTCTTTTCTCTCCGGTTTGGAAGACCGGAGTCACTGATTCGGTTGCTGCAGGGGGGATGTTCATGCCACTACTTCCCCCTGCCTCAAGAGACTGCTCAGCCGAGTCTCCTTGAAGACCAACTCCCAAATCATCCTTAAACACCTCCTCATAGGACTCAGACCCTGTTTCGGGTACTGTTTCTTTTTCAGGAAACAGCCCGAAAGAACAGGGCTTAGAGAAATCAAAGAAACCAACATGGGACTCAAAGGCTTCATCTTGGGACCCAAGATTGCCATCAATTTCCCCAGTTGAAGCAAAGTTCTTTTCAGTGAGGGGACAAACAGTCGACCCCTCAAACACCACCAATTCCCAACCAAAATGGTAGGGAATATCTTTCAAACCCAAGCCCACTGATTTCAGGTCGACACTCTTCAAAAATCCAAAAGGTTTGAAACTGATTGGGCGAGGAGGAGTGGAAGGTTTACCTCCTAGAATCGCCATTAACAACGGCAAGAAGGCAACAGGGACAGGACCTATTCGTGAGGCTGGTGCGGGTGCCCTGCTACCCTGAGATTTTGAACTAGAACTTCCAGAGCCGTTGAAGGAAGCCATTTGAGCAAGAATTGGAGAGAGATTAGGGTTTGAGTAACAGGAAATTTTCGGGTATTCGAGAGAGAGAGAGAGAGAGAAAGATTTGGAGATTTTAAAGAGAGAAAACATGCCAAATCTTTAAAGATTTACCCGTTACAACGGGTAGATCATTACTAGCCGCCCGCGCATGCCTCGGGAAGGAGGAGAATTTAAAGGCTAGACACAACTTGTTTCACATACTAACAATCAAGGAGCGTACTTGTTCTTGCTGCTTGTTCTTGAATACGAATCATCGGTAATTAGAGTAACAAGCCCAAGCATGTTGGCTTTTAACACGCATCCGCATTCTGCAATCTCCATAAATATTCAAATAGCACAAAGAAAACATTGCTATGGACAAATTTCATCTGCAGCATATATGAGTTGCGAACAGGGGGAGAGAACAGGTTTCTTAGGTTATTTTCACCAAACCTAGTTCAAGTCTATTTCTCTCAAATTGATCTCTACCTAGTGCCTTAGGAAATATATCAGCAATTTGATTTTTTGTGGTACAAAAATTCATTGAAATCAAACCCTTTTCAACATTATCTCTCAAGAAATAATGTCGAATGTCAATATGTTTTGTTCTTTTATGTTGACACGGATTTTATCACAAAAGATAGGAATGCATCCAGTGTTAACACAAAAGTCTTTGAGTTGTTGTCTTATCCACAGCAATTGAGCACAATATGAAGCAGCTGCAACATATTTAGCTTCTGCTATGGACATGGCAACTGAATGTTGTTTCTTGGTTGCCCAAGATACCAAACAAGGTCCAAGGAAATGAGCCATACCTGAGGTGCTTTTCCTATCAACCAAGAATCCTGCATAGTCAGCATCAGCATATCCAACAAGATCAAAATTGAACCTCTAGGATACCATAGAGCTAAATCAGGTGTATGCTTTAAATATCTTAGTATCCGTTTAATAGCCTTAAGATGAGTCTCTTTAGGGCAAGACTGAAAACGGGTACATAAACCAACACTAAAAATAATGTCGGGCCTACTAGCGGTAAGGTATAAGAGTGACCCTATCATGCCCCTATAGAGTTTCTCCTCAACTGAGGGACTCCCATCATCCATTACCAACCTGGTAGAAGGAGAAATGGGAGTATCAACGGGCTTGGCCGACTCCATCCCAAAACGCTTAAGTAGTTCCTTAATATACTTTTGTTGATGGATCATGGTGCCATTTGAAGTTTGCTTGATCTGTAAGCCTAAGAAGAAATTAAGCTCACCTATCATGCTCATTTCAAACTCACTCCTCATCATCTTTGAAAATTCATTGCATAAATCATGATGAGTTGCCCCAAATATGATATCATCAACATATACTTGGACAATTAACAGATGTTCCCCCTTAGTTTTTAGAAACAAGGTATTATCTACCTTGCCTCTTCTAAAATCATTTTCAAGTAAAAAGCTTGACAATCGTTCATACCAAGCTCTAGAAGCTTGTTTTAGACCATAACGAGCTTTGTCAAGTTGAAAAACATGATCAGGAAATTCAATATTTTCGAAACTAGGGGGTTGTTTGACATACACCTCTTCTTTAAGGTATCCATTTAGAAATGCACTTTTTACGTCCATTTGATATAGCTTGATCTCCATACAGGCTGCAAAGGCTATTAGGATACGAATAGCCTCAATTCTAGCAACAGGTGCAAAGGTTTCTTCGTAATCAATCCCTTCTTCCTGATTGTACCCTTGAACCACCAGCCGTGCCTTGTTCCTGGTGACTGTTCCTGGCTCATCAAGTTTGTTTAGGGACACCCACTTTGTTCCAATGATTGTTCTATCTGCAGGTCGAGGTATAAGGTGCCATACTTTGTTCCTTTCAAATTGATGAAGTTCTTCTTGCATTGCTGTGACCCAATCTGAATTTGCAAGAGCTTCATTCACATTCTTTGGCTCAATGTTAGAAAGAAACGCATAGAATGCACAAAAATTCTTAAGCTTTGACCTAGTTTGCACTCCAGTATTAATATCAGACAAAATTTGCTCAAGAGGGTGCGAACGTTGGTGCTTCCATAGCCGTGGAGTAAGTGGATCCATAGACACATGCTCTACTCTAACTGGAACACTTGGAGACTCATGCTCACAATCAGTGCCCGAGCCTGTTCCTGAGGAACCTGATTGGTGTTGTCCCGAACAGGGTTCAGCGGTGTTTCTCCCTGTTTGGTTCTCACCTTGCCTGTCGTTCTGAGGAACACCTTCAGGAGTTGTTTTCTCCAAGATGTTCTTACCTTGTCTATCTTGGAGCAACACTTCGTTTCGAACAAGACCTAATTCAAATTCTTCCTCTTGTGCATCATTCTCACTCAACGAGTTAGATTCATCAAAAAGCACATGCACACTTTCCTCAACACATAAGGTTCTTTTGTTAAACACTTTGTAAGCCTTACTGTGAGAGGAGTAACCAAGAAATATTGCCTCATCACTCCTAGGATCAAACTTTCCTAAGGCATCCTTCCCATTATTATGCACAAAACACCTACAACCAAATGTTCTCAGGCGCGTAATGTTGGGTTTTCTGCCTTTGAAAAGTTCATAAGGAGTTTTGTTCAAAATAGGTCTGATCATGCATCTATTTATAATGTAACATGAGGTGTTCAATGCTTCTGCCCAGAAATTCCTAGGAAGACCACTAGCAATAAGCATTGTTCTAGTCATGTCTTCTAGGGTGCGATTTTTGCGCTCAACCTCCCCGTTCTGTTGGGGTGTTCTTGGGGCTGAGAAGTTATGGTCAACACCATGTTCATTACAATAGTTAATAAAACTTGCGTTTTCAAATTCAGTACCATGATCAGATCTCAAGCTAACTAAAGAGTGTCCTACTCTTTTTTCAACCCTTTTGAGAAAGACAATAAAATTCTCAAAGGTTTCATCCTTGGATGCCAAAAACAAGGTCCAAGTAAATCGAGAGTAATCATCCACTACAACAAGCACATACCTCTTCCCACCTCTACTAGCTATCCTCATAGGACCACACAGATCAATGTGTAATAATTCTAGAGGTCGGGTAGTGCTTACATACTTTTTCGATTTAAAAGAAGATCTGACTTGTTTGCCTTTTGTACAAGCTTCACATACCTTGTCATCATTAAATTTGATGGAAGGTAGTCTAACAACTAGGTCTTTAGAAACAAGTTTGTTCAGAAGAGATAGACTTAAATGACCTAGTCTCTTGTGCCAGAGCATTACATCATCATTCAAGGCACTCAAACAAGTCAGATTGTTTTGGGGAAGTGTGGAAATACATACTTTGTAAATATTTTTGTGTCGCTTCCCCTTAATACGACATCTCCTGTGTTTGAGTTTACAACCAAGCAACGTGTTGATGAGAACACTACTAGGTTGTTTTTATCACACAGTTGGGACACACTAAGTAAATTATGCTTCAAACCATCAACTAAGTATACATTTTCAATCGAGTGGGAGTGGGACTCACCAATCTTACCTATACCGATAATTGTCCCAGACTTGCCGTTTCCAAATGCCACACTCCCACCATCCGAAGCTGTAAGTGAGAGAAAGTTGGATTTTTCACCGGTCATATGCCTTGAACACCCACTATCAACATACCACAGCTGCTTGTTTTCAAGGTTGTTCCCTAGGCTGTTTGCTGGGTTGTTTGCTGGGTTGTTCTCTCTCACTTCAGCCTGCAAAACAAATCAAGGGTTAGTTTTGGGAACCCAGATCCACTTGGGTCCCATTCTTTTAGACAGATAAATCTCATCTTTCCTAATCCAGATTTGTTTTACATAACCTTCATTTCTTTTAATGGCATACCTTTTTGAAGGACAAGTGTATCGATAGTGACCCATTTTCCCACAGTGAAAGCAAACAATGTTTTCTGGTAATCCAACATACTTTCTGTTTGCAGGGTAAACGGTTTGTTTGGGCTTAAATCCTAGTCCTCTTTTGTTTTGGCTGTGATGAGTGTTTAGTCACTCCAATGCTCTTGAGGACTTGTTCCAACGCTTGGTTGTGACAAGCTTGGTTTCCAGTTTTTCTATATTAGCATGCAAGCTCTTGTTCTCTTCGAGCAAAGACTCAACCATTCCTTCCACCTCAAGAAGTTTTTCCTCCACTCAAGAATAATCCCCCTCTTTTATAGAGAGGTTTTCCTTGAGCATGTTAATATTTTCATATAAGCCCAGTTTTTCATTTTTAAGGGTCTCATTTTCAAGTTCTAGGTCTCGGACATCTCTTTTCAATTCTGCACAGGTATCCATCAATGAATACAACAATTCTTCAAGAGTTGCCTTATTGAGACCACGTACCTTGTTCTTGAGATCAGTAAGGCTGTTTGTTGACTCATCATCTGAATCCGTGTCACTTTGTGCCATGAGAGCTACAGCACCTTCATCAGTTCCAGACTCTTCTTCATCTTCAGAGGAGTCACCCCAGGCAGCCAGCATTGCTTTCGAGAATCGTTTCCCAGAACTGTTTGCAGCTTGTTTTCTACCTTGTTTCCTGGGGTGTCCGTGCTCTTGCTCTTCTCGAAGTAAGGGACAGTTTTTCACTATGTGGTCTGTTTTGCCACATTTGAAACACCCAGTAAACTGTTCTCGGGGGTGTTTCTGGTTTTGTTGAAATCCTTCCTTTTGTTGTTTTCTTTGACTTTCTTGAAGAATTTCTTGAACTTTCGAGTCATCATAGCCATCTCTTCTTCCTCCAGATCAGAATCATCATCTTCTTGTGCTTTTAAGGCAAGTCCTCGATCTTTCTTCATCTCCTCTTTCTGTTGAGAATTTTTTCTCAGTTCGTATGTTTGGAGATTACCAATCAACTCGTCTAGGGTGATCTTGTCCATGTCTTTGGCTTCTTGGATGGCTGTTACCTTGGCTTCCCATGATCGATGCAAAATCCTTAGAATTTTCCTTACCAACTCTTCAGTGGTGAAGGATTTTCCGAGGGATTTTAACTCGTTTGTTATGTGAGTGAAGCGGGTATACATATCCATCACATTCTCACGATCACCCATATCAAACAACTCGTATTGTCTCATGAGTAACTCAATGCGTGGTTGTTTGACTTGACTTGTTTCTTCATGAGCTACTTGTACAGCATTCCATATTTCTTGAGCTGACTCACATTCTGAGATGCGAGTATATTCATCGGGTCCTAGGCCAAAATAGAGAAGTTTCTTGGCCTTGGCATTCTTTTCCATCTTCTTGTAATCCTCAGCATCAAACTCTATGGGTTCCTTGGGAACCTTCTTTCCATCTTCAAGCACTTTCGTGGGAACAAGGGGCCCGTTCTTGATGAGCATCCATAACTCGTAATCCTCTGCTTGTATATAGTTCTCCATCCTGTTTTTCCACCAACTATAGTGTTGGCCATTGAAGTAAGGAGGTCCAGTAATGGATTGACCCTCAAGTATCCCTTGTGGTGCACTCATCTTCACGGATCTCTCAAGGTGTTAGCCTTTTGAAAGAGAACCTGCTCTGATACCACTTGTTGAATTCCAAGAGTATACAACCATAAGAGGGGGGTGAATTGTGGTGTCCGATTTTCGCCAAGTAACTGACAAACAGCCTTAGACCCTGATTGCAGAGACTGTTTCTGAATGACGAACAGTCTTTGGCCTTGTTTGCAGTGGCTGTTCCCAATTGGTTCAGAAGCGAAAATCAAAGTAATAAATGCGGAAATAAAGCGCACACAATTTTTACGTGGAAAACACCTCTAGCCCAACTGAGGTGTGAAAAACCACGACCTACCTCGTGTAGGATTTAACCACTTCACTAACGGGCTAAACACGTTACAAAAGTAACACTCCTTGTTACAACTTGTAACCCACGTAACCTTTCTTCTCTAAGACAGGTTACACCACGTCCAATCACACTATATTGGACACGTCCAAAGTCCACTCGACTATGGACACACTCACTTACTTTCTGATCTGAGAACAGGAGTACAAAATACCTTACTGGGGTGCTTCTGACCTAAGCAGATGTAAGGTACAATGGAGTCCTAGTATGCCAATAGTTTAAAAGCTCAATTTTTGCACAATCTTGTCACGATTTTTTCTTTTGAAATGAAGCTTTAGAAAGCTCTCAATGCTCTGTGAAAAACCGATTTTTCCCTTGTGTGTCTCTTGCCGAAAGGAGTGAAAAGATTTTCTTATTTAAGCAAGCAAACCCAACGGCTAACTCCTTCAAAAAAAGGATAGAAAAATCTTCTGATTTTGGCAGCTTAGGAGATTTCTTCAGATTTCCAACGGCTAGGAACAAAGAAGATAATATTCTCCTAAAATATAGGGATTTGATACTCACGGGATAAAAACTGATTTAGCCACTTAATATAGCCGTGTAATTTAGCCCAAAAAAAAAGATAAAAAATCTTGGTTTCAAAATTTGAATCAATCATGGCCTAAAAATAAGGAATAAAGATTTTTCGGATTTTGAAAAAATCTCTAGCAAAAATAGTTTTGCAATCTGCTACATATATATAATAAATAATAATCTTTTTAGGACTTAACTAATCAGCCTAGGATTTCATAAAAAGATTCTTAGAGCAGCCGGCCAACCAAAAGAAATTTTCAGGTAAAACGGATGTGGCCGCTGCAGTTTCAGGAACACCCTAGGCACCCTGTTTGCAGGGTTGTTTTGGAAATGGTGTTTTGAAACAAATGTCGAAAACCGTTTTAAGAAGTGTTAAATTGAGACTTTCAAGATTGGCATATTAATAAGAATCTAAAAGATCGAACCTAAATCAATTCGAGACTTCTTGTTGTAAGAATCAATCATCTTGTCAAGAATGGATGTGCAACTCCAAACACCTTGGTCACCTTGATTACTCTGGTGATCTTGTATCGTTGAATGCAGGAACTTGTTCCTCAAGACTTAGCCAACTATTTGCTGATCTTGTATCACTGAAGCTTGGAACCTGTTCTTAAAATTTGTTCTCAACATTTAGTAGACAGAACAGGTAAGTAAGATCAATACAAACAACTGTGTAGGACCTGTTTAGAGAGCTTGTTTGGAACAACATTACTCAAGTAAGTATGCTACACTTGGATTTGTTATCATCAAAACTTTATACAGTTAGGTCAACAATATATATATATACACGCACATACACACACACACACACACACACACACACACACACATATATATATATATATATATATATGTATATTTATATACAACACACACACATATACACACATATATATATATATATATATATATATATATATATGTGTGTAAATACAACATAGATGCACAATATACATATACAATATATAATATATATATTTGTGGTGTGTGTGTCTGTGTGTATATATATATAGCTCATATAATAGATATATATATATATATATAGATATCTAGATATATATAATATATATATATCTATATATATATATATATATATATATATACACGTAGACATACATGCATATGTATATATATATATACATATATATATATATATATATATATATATTATATAGTATAATATTGGTATTATATAAATATTATATGTCTATTGTATACTTATATGTATATATATATATATATATCTATATATAATATAATATATATATATATATATATATATATATATATAATATGCATATACGTATATAGATATATATATAATATATATATATGTATACGTATATGTATAATATAATATATATATATATATATATATATATTATATATATATCTATATACATATATGCATATTATATATATATCTATATCTATATATATATATATGTATATATGTATATGTATATGTATGCCTATACATATACATATACTATATAATATATATATATATATATATGTATGTATGTATATGTGCCCATATGTATATATATGTGTTATGTACACGTATATGTATGTGTATATATATACATATATTAATATATATATATATAATATGATATATAAAATATATATATATATATATATATATATATATATATATATGTATATGTATACATACATACATACATACATGCATACATGCTGTAACGCCCTCAATTTTAACATGCTCTACTGTTTGCAATTACTATTCTAGTTCCCTCAATTTCAACTGATAACTCCAATGATCGAGATGTTATTGCCGTCCCAAAAGACAACGCTGGAAGCATTGGTACTAGAGATAACATAGTTTGACATGGCCTCAACCATACGCATTCATACATGCTCAAACCATATACAGTCAACTGCTAACCAATATAATGTTTATACACCAAAGCAAAACAATTCACCGTATAATCCACACCTCCATTCATGAAAGATTTCAAAATATAGCTTCAAAATATTCATGCACTATGCCGCTGTTGATCCATCCAGATTCCCTTGCTCAACTTATTTTCTTCAACTATTTTGCTAGTATGAGGGTGATTCACTAAGCATTTCCCTAAAACAAAACATGAAAAATATTTCGAACTGTGAGCCGATGCTCAGTACATACATTCCTCTATTGATAAAGGATCTCTGCTTAAATTGGTTGGGCCCGTTTTGCAATTCATTTTACGCTAAAATAGTGAATGAAATGAATGTAAATTGCAATTGCTAGTTATTATCTGATAGTAAATTCCTTGATACTATTATCATCTATGGATAGGTATACACCTGTCAAGCTGACCGAGGGACCTGGCCTGAAGCCGCATAGGTAATTGAAGGGCAATACCCTGTAACTGATAACTGATGGGATCACTAGCTATATGATAAATCACTGATTAAACTGATTCATTGATGTACTTATCAAAACATTATCATTTTGAAAAATACGTGCTGATTTCTAAAGATACCGGCAATGAACATACTCGAAGTCTTTAAAATGACATCTCCCTTGATAATACTTATGCGCAGTAGGAAACAATAGACTAGACCCGATTTCTGCTTAAGAAATGTAGTTAGAGGTAAATGCAATTAGTAAACAACTTTCACTCCCATAATTTGTAACTTTATCGAATTTGATCAATAAAAAGGGAATCCACAATTCAAACAATTCAACATAAGATAAGTTATACCAAAATGATTTTGAAAAATATGTAAGTTAGGATCACTGAACTTGAAGTAAAACAAATTGAAGCATAATAAACCAACATGAAATAATTGAGGGAATAATGAAAGCACTTTAATGGATACAAATCGAATATGGGTTTTTGATGGTTCTGAAATGAATAATAGAAGGTTTAACGACAAGAGGGGTGTTGTGAGGTTCAGGAAAGCTCGTATAACCTTAGCTTGTGTCATTACCCTCTTTACTTTTCCAATTTCATTTTCATGCCCATTTAACTCTGTTTTCCAACCTAAGTAAGCTTCTATATAAAACGAAAGCTGTTGAACTCACTAAACTTTGTAATTTCTTTGCAATAACCGTAATTATGTAGAAACTCCTGATAATATTTCCAAATGCCATGATTTCATTCTTCCTTCATATTACGTTTGAAGGTCTACTTTAGAAAATTCATTCATAGTGTAAAACATAAGTACCATAACAGGGTTCTTAAAATTGGATTATAAGACAACTGTGCACGGCTTGGGTCCGTCTTGTCGAGTCTTGGAAAAACGTCCATAACTCTTTCAACACAACTCAGAATGAAGTGATTTAAAAGGCATTGGAAAGACAACTCACTGATTTATCTATCCACTAAAAATCATAATTTTGGCTGAGCCGATCATTACCACTTTATTGGTAAATTCACCCCTATTTTCTGCTAGTTCACAACCACACTGCTTTTGCTTTCTCATTTCTTTTCACATAAATCCCCATCTAAAAACATTCCTTAAAATCATCTAATAAAGCTTGTTCCTTCTCATAACCTTGCAAATCCAGATTACTCAAAATCACCACATGATCATCCTTACATATTTTACAATCACATCATCTTACAAATCCATATTACTCAAAATTACCACATGATCATCTTTACATATTTTACAATCATTCTTTCTACAAAAACACTTAGAATGTTCCAATAACCTCACTTATTTGCATTAATAATTCAAACAAGCTCCTTTAGCCACTTATGGAATTTTCCATAATCTAATAATTTTGACAAAACTCACATAACATCATCCTTTTAAGTCAATAACACATCTGCATCTGAATCTTTTCAAGTACACATACTTGATTAAAAAATCCGCCTTAATCATGCATGATGATTATGTCCAACTCCAACTTACATCCAACCATCACATAATTGAAAAAAGATCACTCACAACCCTTAAATTTATTTGTATACCAAAGATCACAACACTAAATCAAAGAACACAAGTTTTATCATTTTCAACATCAAGCTTGTATGATTAAGTATAGTTCTAATTCTTAGATGCTTCAAACAACTCAATATAATATCAAGCTAAAACTTGTTTATACCAAGATAACATAATCCATAATCAATCCAACATAAAAACCCAAAATTAAACATGCTTAAGCTAGGATTTACTTCACTTTAAGCTTGAATACAAGAGGATGAAGGAAGTGTTTGATGGTGGTAGGAGTTAGGGATGGTGGCTAATAGTGTTGGGGGGGGACTAGTGGCTGGTGGTGGCCGGAAGTGGCAGAAACCACTAGAAAATAGCAACAATATGGGCTGACAATAGGGCTCGGCAGCAATAGCTTGGGGAAGAAAAGAGGAAGAAGAAGAAGACTTTATGTTTGGCTTGCTTACTTGATGATTTTTGCCTTATCTAAGCATATGGCTGATATTTATGCCTCCAAAATATCTTTTTGCTAATTAAAATTGGACATAAATTATGATGATTAACTTAATTTAATTGCATCAAAATTTTCAGGCCGCACTTTGAGCCAGAGTGAATCGGGCCACAAATCGGGCCCAAATGAGTTGGGCCAAACTTAATGAATTTGGGCTTAAATTTTGGCGTGGCTAACAATTAATTTTTTTACATGATGAAAAATAATTTATCACCTAATCATATTTGCCAGGGCGTAATATAGATTCACCCGAAATTATTACGATAAATGAAACTCGAATTGTAAAGTGGGGCCCAAATTAAATTCTCCCAACCGGGGTGATTAAATGAGATAAATAAATGTGAAAATTAATAACATGCCTTAAATTAAATAAATAAACATGATTTAGGGTCGGGCTATTACAGCGTTCCCCCCTTAAAGAGTTTCGTCCTCGAAACTTATGAGTATTGATAAAACATGTAAGTTCATCTCAAATAGATATGTGTACTTGACTTGCATAAAATCCTCAATTTTCCCTAGTGGCTTCTGAGGAGGTATGATTTATCCAATGTACTTTGACTAACGGTATCTGCTTGATGTGTAGATGCTTAATCCTATGATCTAGTATCTGGACTAGGTGCTCTTCAAACACTACACCCTCGTTGACTGCAATGGTTTTGGTAAAGCGAGCGTGGCTAGGATCTGAAATGTATTGTCTATATTGTAGGGTAAAGAGCACGTTACACACATGTTTGAGTTATATAAGCAGATCTAGTTGACAAGCTGTGGGATTCAATCTTTCAATAAACTTGTATGGTCCAATAGATCTTGGCCTCAATTTAGTTCATAGTTCAACCTTATTATGCCCTTAGTTGGCAAAACTTTATGAAAAACCTTTTCACCTACCTGAAACTCCAATGATCACCTTCTTTTATTAGAATAGCTTTTCTATCGGTTCCAATGGTCTGTTTTCAAGAGTCTTCTGATGTCCATCACTTCATTGAGTGTTGAAGAAGATCTTCAAGACCCAAAAGATGATTTTGTTATCAATGTCTGCATCATTTTACCCTGATGTTTCATGTGAATTTCTTTGCTACTACTTTCATAACATCGACTGTTGGGAATTCTATGCTTTCTTCAAATACAAATATTGGTCCTAAATCATAAAGTACTATGGGATCCAGCTTAAAAGAGTTGGATCTATTGATATTTCTAGATGCTTTCCCATATGACACCAATGGAACATTCAAGTTCTCAAGTCCTCTCGAGAGGTTCAACTGAGTAATGACTACAGTGTTGAGGGTATGTCGTGCCTTCCTTGTCAGGGCATCTGCCACAACATTTGCCTTTCTTAGGTGATATTGGATCTGTAGGTTATAACTTTTAAGCAATTCTACTAAATGCCTTTGTCTCAAACTAAGCTTCTTCCGAGTGAAAATGTACTTCAAGCTTTGATGATCAATATAAATCTTACAGGGTACGCCATATAAGTAACATCTCTAAAATTACAGTGCAATAACCATAACAGCTAATTCCAGGTCATGAGTATGGTGATTTCTCTCATAAGGCTTGAACTGTTGAAAGGTATAAACTACCATTTTATCTTCTTGCTCGCTTGTAGCTTCTTCAAAAAATCAATCAGGGAAGATGATCTTTGACAAATCCTTCTCGAACTCGATAATAACTTGTTAAATCGAAAATTTTTTTGATCTTAATAACATTGGTGAGCCTTAGGTACTTTGTAACTGCTTTCACCTTCTGCAAATTGACCTTAATCCTTTCCTTTGAACCACATGTCCCAAACATACCACTTCTTCTAACCAGAACTTACACTTCTTGTATTTGCTATGTAGTTGATGTTCCCTTAAGGTCTGCAACGCCGTTCTCAAATGGGTAATCTGCCCGTTTTTGTCTTTGGAGTAAATCAAGATATTATCTATGAATACTACCTCAAACTTACCAAAATAGGGTCTGAAAACTATAGTTATAAGATCCATAAAAGTCGCGAGGGCATTGGTCAACCCAAAAGGCATCATGGTGAATTCATAGCTACCAAATCTAGTCCCCAGTGCGGTTTTGAGAATGTCTTCAAGTGTAATCTTAGGTTGATGGTATCCTAATCTCAAATAAATCTTAGAAAATACTCCTGCTATTTACCGTCGATGAAATAAACGATCTATTCAGTGCAATGGATATTTGTTCTTGATGGTAATCGTGTTCAACTCTTTCTAATTGACACCTGACCTCGAGGTTCCATTATTCTTCTTTACAGATAGAAATTGAGCACCCCTTGGTGACACACTTGGTCTGGTAAATCCCTTCTGTAATAGCTCATCTAACTGAATCTTCAGTTTTCTAAGCTCTGTTAGAGCTATATGATATGGGGCTTTAGAGATGTATTGGGCATCAGGGATTAATTCAATTACAATAATCAATTTCTCTTTACGGGGCAGCTCTAGTGACTCTTTAGGAAAACATCTCTAAATTCACAAACTACAGGGATATCTTCTGCTCCTACTTATGGTTGAGTGTCAATAGCATAACACCAATACCCAATATATCCTTGATATAAGAGCTCACTTGCTTTTATAACAGAATTTAAGGGATAAGGTATTTCCATTCTTTGCCCATAAAACATATTTCTCTCCCTTGTTCATCCCTTGATATAGCCTTAAGGTCCTCACAATCTATCTTTACCCCATGAGTACATAACCAGCTCATTTCCAGAATAATATCAAAATCTGATCAAATTGAATTAAAACTCTAGGGAATACTATCCCACCAATAGTAATTGAAATAAATTTGTAAGAGATAGGAAACTAAACTCTAGAGTCATTGGATAACTTAATTCTATAATTGTCTCATTATTTTTAAGGCTAAGTTGCATGGCATATCGAGTGGATATAAATGAATGAGTGACAATTGAATCAACCAATGCACAAAATGGCTTTGAAATTCAAAAGAGAGTTCTTGTAACTATCGTATTAGAGGTGACAACTTCCTTCTTACTCAACACATAAACCCTTCCTACCATTGCAAGACTTAAAGATAGGAGCCCTTGTCTACAACCTTCAATCTTCGGAAGCAAGCAACAATGAGGTGCTCCGGCCTACCGCACCACATGCATTTGTTAGTTCTTACTCGGTACTCAGGATTGGTGTGGTTAGGTTTCTTCCACATTTCCCAGATGACTCTGCTAAGCTTGTTGGATGACTCTTGGGAGGAGCGGGAGTAGACTCCTTTAGGTTTACAATCATGCTCGGAGCTCCCTGCTCGGTCTATTCTGATTAATTGGGTTCAAGGCCCTCAATCAGTCTTCACTCATTCCATGTTAGTTACTTTCTCATATAACTCTTTACAGGTAAAAATCAATTAACCAGCTTGCTAGTTTTAAATATAGAAAGCCAATCCCTCTTCAACTCTCATCATCTTCAGTCTTTCAGGTGACACAAACTCTGAAAACCTGGATAGTTCTGTAAATTTGCTAGCATACTGCATTACAGTCATCCTATCAATCATCTTCCATTCTTCTAGAAATCTATTCCAAGTGAAATCAGCCCCTAAGAGCATATCCTTAATAGTGCTCCACGAAAAGTCTATTTCCTCAGTTAGGTAAAATGCTCCAATGTTTACCTTTTTATCCTTTAGAACCTCCACTATTGTGAAAGTCTTTTCTATCCCTCTAATTCGTGCTTCTAACTTCACTGGGTCAAACTTTCCATCATGTACGTTAGGGTTGCATCGCCCACTCTATCTGCTAATTTATTAACTTTATGAGGGATTTTAGAAGCTGCTGGGGCTATTTGCTTCATAAGCTCAGACACTAAGGTCTGTTAATAATTGGAGTTCCCATATTGCTAACCAACTCAGGGGGAATTGAGGGCATTTCACTGAGGATTATTGGCACATTACACAAAACTTGATCACCTAATCCCTATCCATGATCTGAATTTTCTTCTATGTGGGTTTCTGCATTGTTTTACACATATTCTAATATTCTAACGATCCATTCAGCTGAGTAATTGAGTCAACTGACTATAACCAACATATAAGATACACAAATACAACAGATATAACTAGCATGGCCTAAGTATATTAAAATATTAAAAAGCTTCATTATGTCATTGCCATAATTGGTCACGTACATATACATATACATGGTTCCATAAAGAATATTACATCTAGCAGTATACCACCTGAGGTTAACCTTTATACCTACCTCCTAATTATAACACTACTTAGCCCCAATAGACTAAGTCCGTCACATGCCTAAAAGTAGGCGGAGTAGTCAACACAATCGGAAAGACCTGTCTAATTATATGCAATGTTATAACCTGCACATAATTCATCTATCCAACTGGGTACACTGTGTACATGTGGGCTCAAAAGGTAATCTATCTGGGATGTCAACATAAAATATAAATCAATCTAATGATCCCTAGATGGATCATAGTCTAGGTCAGACTCATCCCCAGGCTCCCCGCCCGAGTCAAAACTATTGTCTGAAACACGAATCTCCACATTATCATCATCATGATCAAGCTGATGCTCCTCCAATTCGGCGTCCTTCTCTGAGTCTTTCATGAGGTCACCATTAGAGCTAAACTCTAATGTATTAGCGAGATCCATAATAATGTGGCCCTTATTTGATCTATTAGATAAAAGGATCTCCTCTCTAGATCCCGATGGCTTTGGGTTGTCAGGCGGCTGAGGAGTGCTCGGTGCAGGTAGTGATGGTGTGGGAGATGCAAAGTGTAATAAAAATATATACCGCAGAATGTCCATGTTATTCCCTATCGGCTCAACTCCTTCCTTAATAATAACTCGGTTATAATGTTAGCCCAAGCCTCGCAAAACTGAAATCTAGGTTCGCTCCATCCGAAGGCTCGAGTTATCATAAAGTCATGATATTAGGTCTCAAACTCAACCCAAGGGCCAACTGTAAATAAGGTCAACAACAGCTTACGTGGTACGGACCATAACGGTACGAAACTTATAAATAAGGTCTGCATATGGGCAAGCATACCGGCATACAGTAAAGAGATATGAATGGCCACAGAAGTATTTGATATCATGTTCACCGCATATGGATCCATCTAATGAGAAGGAACATAAGTGAAGAACATGGGAGAGATAAACAGGCATTTCAACTGTTATAAGTCCTTAATGTTATAAATCTCCAACGATATCACAATAACTCTCACTAACCAACTTTCTCACTCTCCTAACTCCACTCTCCATACTCCATATGCCATCAAGGAAGATCAAACCTGGCTCTGATACTAAAAACTATAATGCCCCCAAATTAAACATGTTCGACGGTTTACAATCACTATTCTAATTTCCTCAATTTCAACTGATAAACCCAATGATTGGGACGTTACCGCCATCCAGAAGGACAAGGCTTGAAGCATGAGTATTAGAAATAACATAGTTTGACATAGCTACAACCATACACAATCATACATGATCCGACCATATACTAGTCAACTGTTAACCAATATAAGGTTTATATACCAAAGCAAAACAATTCACCATATAACCCACACGTCCATCCACTAAAGATTTCAAAATATAGCTTCAAAATATGCATGTACTATATCACTGTTGATCCATCTAGATTTCCTTGCTCAACTTATTTTCTTCAACTGGTTTGCTAGCATGAGGGTGATTCATTGAGCCTTTGTCTAAAATAAAACATGAAAAACATTTTGAACTATGAGCCGAAGCTCAGTACATGTATTCCTGTATTGATAAAAAATCTCCCCTTAAATTGATTGAGTGCCCGCTTTGCAATTTATTTTAAGCTAAAACAGTGAGTGAGATGAATGTAAACTGCAATTGCAAGTTATTATTTGATAGTGAACCCCTTAATACTATTACGATCTATGGATAGGTGCATAACTGCCAAGCTAACCAGGGGACCTGGCCTAAAGCTGTGTGGGTAACTGAAGGGCAATGCCCTGTAACTGACAACTGATAGGGTCACTAATTATATGACATATCACTGATTAAACTGATTCATTAATGTTCTTATCAAAACATTATCATTTTGATAAATACATGCTTATTTCTAAAGATACATGTAATGAACGTACCTAAGTCTTTAAAATGCAATCTCACTTGATAGTACTTATGTACAATGGGAAACGATAGACTAGGCCCGATTTCTGCTTAAGAAATATAGTTATAGGTAAATATAGTTAGTAAACAACTTTCACTCCCATACTTTTGTAACTTTATCAAAATTGATTAATAAAAAGGGAATTCACAATTCAAACAATTAAGCATAGGATAAGTTATACTAAAATGATTTTGAAAAATAAATATGTTAGGGTCATTAAACTCGAAGTAAACCAAATGGAAACAAAATAAATCAAAATGAAATAATTGTGGTGATAATGAAACTACTTTAATGGATACAAGTCGAATATGAGTTTTTGATATTTCTAAAATGAATAATAGAAGGTTTAATGACAAAAGGGGTGTTGTGAGGTTCAGGAAAGCTCATATAGCCTTAGCTTGTGTCATTACCTTCTTTACTTTTCCAATTTCATTTTCATGTCCATTTAGCTCGGTTTTCTAACCCAAGGAAGCTTCTATATAAAATGAAAGTTATTTAAATCACTAAACTTTATAATTTCTCTGCAATAACCATAATCATGTAGAAACTTCTGATAATATTTCCAAATGCCATAATTTCATTCTTCCCTTATATTACATTTGAAGGTCTACTTTAGAAAATTCATATATTTCACTCCCGACCTCCAATTGAGCTATAAAACCCCAATATGAAAAGTTTAGAAAATCTCTCAAAACTTTCACTCATAGTGTAAAACATAAGCACCACAACAGGGTTCTTAAAATTAGATTATAACACAACTGTGCATAGCTTGGGTCCATTCTGCGCAATTTTGGAAAAAGGCCATAACGCTTTCCACACAACTCAAAATGAAGTGATTCAAAAGGCATTGGAAAGATAACTCATTGATTTATCTGCCCACCAAAACTATAAATTTTAGTTGGGCCAATCGTTACCAGTTTATTGGTAAATTGACCCCTGTTTTCTGCTAGTTTATAACCACACTGCTTTTGCTTTCTCATTTCTTTTCACATAAATCCCCATCCAAAATCATTCCTTAAAATCATGTAATAAAGCTTGTTCTTTCTCATCACCTTATAAATCCATGTTACTCAAAATCACCACATGATCATCTTTATATATTTTACAATCACATCACCTTACAAATCCATATTACTCAAAATCACCACATGATCATCTTTACATATTTTACAATCACTCTTGCCACAAAAGCACTTAGAATGATTTCATAACCTCACTTATTCTCATTAATAATTCAAACAAACTCTTTTAGCCATTTATGGAATTTTTCATAATCCAATAATTTTAACAAAACTCACATAACATCATCCTTTTAAGTCAACAACACATCCAACCTTTATATTGCATCTAAATCTTTTCAACTACACATACTTGATTCAAAAATCCACCTTAATCATGCATGATGATTATGTCCAACTCCAACTTACATCCAACCATCATAATAATTTAAAAAAGATCACTCACAACCCTTAAATTCATTTGTATACCAAAGATCACAACACTAAATCAAAGAACACAAGTTTCATCATTTTTAACACCAAGCTTGTATGATTAAGTATGGTTCTAATTCTTAGATGCTTCAAACAACTCAATACAACATCAAATGAAAACTTGTTTATACCAAGATAACATGATCCATAATCAAATCCAACATAAAAATTCGAAATTAAACATGCTTAAGCTAGAATTTACCTCACTTTGAGCTTGAATATAAGAGAATGGAGGTAGTGTTTGATGGTGGTAGGAGTTGGGGATGGTGGCTAATGGTGTTGGGGGTGGGGACTAGTGGCTGGTGGTGGCCGGAAGTGGTGGAAACCGCCGAAAAACAGCAACAATAGGGGCTGACAATAGGGGTGGGCAGCCATAGCTTGGGGAAGAAAAGAGGAAGAAGAAGAAGACTTTGTGTTTTGCTTGCTTACTTGAAGATTTTTGCCTTATCTACGCATGTGGCGGATATTTATGCCTCCAAAATTTATCTTTTGCTAATTAAAATTAGGCACAAATGATGGTGATTAACTTAATTTAATTACATCAAAATTTTCGAGCCGCAATTTGAGCCCAAAGTGAATCGGGCCCAAATGAACTGGGCCAAACATAATGAACTTGGGCTCAAATTTTTGCATGGCTAACAATGAATTTTTTTTACATGATGAAAAATAATTTATCACCTAATCATATTTACCAGGGCCTAATATAGATTCATCTGAAATTGTTACAATAAATGAAGCTCGAATTGTAAAGTGGGGCCCGAATTAAATTCCCCCAACCGGGGTGATTAAATGAGATAAATAAATGTGAAAATTAATAACATGGCTTAAATTAAATAAATAAATATGATTTAGGGTCGGGCTATTACAGCCTTCCCCCCTTAAAGAGTTTTGTTCTCGAAACTTATGAGCATTGACAAAACATGTAAGTTCATCTCAAATAGATGTGTGTACTTGGCTTGCATCTCATTCTCAATTTTTCTAAGTGGCTTCTGAGGAGGTATGATTTGCCCAATATACTTTGACTAAAGGTATCTGCTTAATGCTTAGATGCTTAATCCTATGATCTAGTGTCTGGACTAGGTGTTCTTCAAACACTAGACCCTCATTGACCACAATAGGTTTGGTTAAGAGAGTATGGTCAGGATCTGAAATGTATTGCCTATTTTATGAGGTAAGGAGCACATTGTACATATGTTTGAGTTATATAAGCAGATCTAGTCGACAAGCTGTGGGATTCAATCTTTTAATAAATTTGTATGGTCCAATAGATCTTGGCCTCAATTTAGTTCACAGCTTAACCTTATTACACCCTTATTGGCGAAACTTTATGAAAAACCTTATCACCTACCTGAAACTCTAAGGATCACCTTGTTTTATCAGGATAGCTTTTCTGTCGGTTCTAATGGTCTATTATCAAGAGTCTTCTAATGTCTGTCACTTCATTGAGTGTTGAAGAGGATCTTTATGACCCAAAAGAGATTTTGTTGTCAACGTCTGCATCATTTACCCTGATGTTTCATGTGAATTTCTGTGCTACTACTTTCATAACATCGACTGTTGGGAGTTCCATGCTTTCTTCAAATACAAATATTGGTCCTAAATCATAAAGTACTATGGGCTCCAGCTTAAAAGAATTAGATCCATTGATATTTTTAGATGCTTTCCCATATGACACCAATGGAACATTCAAGTTCTCAAGGCCTCTGGAGAGGTTCAACTTAGTAGTGACTACAGTGTTGAGGGCATGTCGTGCCTTCCTTGTCAGTGCATCAGCCACAACATTTGCCTTTCCGGGATGATATTGGATCTATAAGTCATAACTTTTAAGTAATTCTACTAAATGCCTTTGCCTCAGATTGAGCTTCTTCTGACTGAAAATGTAGTTCAAGCTTTGATGATCAATATAGATCTTACAGGGTACACCATATAAGTAACGTCTCTAAAATTACAGTGTAATGACCACAACAGCTAATTCCAGGTCATGACTATAGTGATTTCTCTTATAAGGCTCGAACTACTGAAAGTTATAAACTACCACTTTATCTTCTTGCTCGCTTGTAGCTTTCTTCAACAAATCGATCAGGGAAGATGATCTTTGATTAAATCCTTCCCGAACTCGATAATAACCTGCTAAATCAATTTTTTTTTTTTGATCTCAATAACATTGGTGAGCCTTGGGCACTTTGTAACTGCTTTCACCTTCTACAAATTGACCTTAATCCTTTTCTTTGAAACCACATGTTTCAAAAATACCACTTCTTCTAACCAGAACTTACGCTTCTTGTATTTGCTGTGTAATAGATGTTCCCTTAAGGTTTGCAACACCGTTCTCAAATGGGTAATGTACTCATTTTTGTCTTTAGAGTAAATTAAGATATTATCTACGACTACTACCTAAAACTTACCGAAATAGGGTCTGAAAACTCTAGTTATAAGATCCATAAAGGTTGCGAGGGCATTGGTCAAGCTAAAAGGCATCACGGTGAATTCATAGCTACCAAATCTGGTCCTAAGTGTGGTTTTTGGGAATGTCTTCAAGTGTACTCCTAGGTTGTTGGTATCCTAATCTCAAGTAAATCTTGGAAAATACTCCTGCTATTTACAGTCGATGAAATAAACCATATATTCAGAGCAATAGATATTTGTTCTTGATGGTAATCATATTCAACTCTGTGTAATCGACACCTAACCTTGAGGTTCCATCATTCTTCTTTACAGATAGAACTAGAGCACCCCTTGGTGACACACTTAGTCTGGTAAATCCCTTCTATAATGGCTCATCTAACTGAGTCTTCAGTTTCTAAGCTCTATTGGGGCTATATAATATGGGGCTTTAGAGATACATTGGGCATCAGGGATTAATTTAATCTCAAAAATCGATTTCTCTTTACGGGGCAGTCCTAGTGACTTTTTAGGAAAACATCTCTAAATTCATAAACTATAGGGGTATCTTCTGCTTCTTCTTCTTGTGATTGAGTGTCAATAGCATAACATCAATACCCAACATATCCTTGACATAAGAGCTCACTTGCTTTCACAATAGAATTTAAAGGACAAGGTATTTCCTTTCTTCATCCATAAAACATATTTCCCTGTCTTGTTTATCCCTTGAGATAGCCTTAAGTTCCTCACAATCTATCTTGACCACATGAGTATATAACCAGCTCATTTCCAGAATAATATCAAAATCTGGTCAAATTGAATTAAAACTCTAGGGAATACTATCCAGCCAATAGTAACTAGAATAAATTTACAAGAGATAGGACACTAAACTATAGAGTCATTAGATAACTTAAGTCTATAATTGACTTCTGTCTCCTTATTTTCAAGGCTCAGTTGCATGGCATATCCAGTGGATATAAATGAATGAGTGGCAATTGAATCAACCAATATATAAAATGGCTTTGAAATTCAAAAGAGAGATCTAGTAACTACAGTGCTAGAGGTGGTAACTTCCTTCTTGCTCAACACATAAGCCCTTCCTATCATTGCGGGTCTTGAAGATGGGAGCCCTTATCTACAACCTTCAATCTTCGGAAGCAAGCAACAATGAGGTGCTCCGGCCTAACCGCACCACATGCATGTTAGTTCTCACTCAACACTCAGGAGTTGTGTGGTTAGTTTTTCTTTCCCATTTCCCAGATGACTCTGCTAGGCTTGCTGGATGACTCTTGGGAGGAGCGAGAGTAGACTTCTTCCAGTTTACAATCTCGCTCAGAGCTCCTTACTCGGTCCACTTCCTCTTCTAATTAACTGGGTTCAAGGCCCTCAACTCAGTCTTCGCTCATTCCCCATCAACTGCTTGCTCATATAACTCTTAATAGGTAAGAATCGGTTGACCAACTTGCTAGTTGTCAATATAGAAAGCCAATCCCTCTTTAACTCTCCTCATCCTCAGTCTTTCAGGTGACACAAACTCTGAGACAAACTTGGATAGTTCTGTAAATTTGCTAGCATACTGCATCACAGTCATACGACTACTCATCTTTAGTTCTTCAGGAAATCTACTCCAAGTGAAATCAGGCATTAAGAGCCTATCCTTAATAGTATTCCACGAAAAGTCTACTTTCTCAGTCAGGTAAAATGCTCCAATATTCACCCTTTTATCCTTTGGAACCTCCACTATTGTAAAAGTCTTTTCTATCCCTCTAATCCATACTTCTAACTCCATTGGGTCAAACTTTCCATCATACACATTAGGGTTGCATTACCCACCCTATCTGCTAATTTATTAACTTTATGAGAGATTTCAAAAGTTGCTGGGGCTATTCACTTTATAAGCTCGGACACCAAGGTCTGTTAATAGTTAGAGTTCTCATATTGCTAACGAACTCAGGGGGAATTGAGAGCATTCTACTAAGAGTTATTGGCACATTGTATAAAACTTTATCCCTTGGCCCCTGACCATGATCTGAATTTTCCTCCATGTGTTTTACACATATTCTAATATTCTAATAATTCATTCAGCTGAGTGATTTAGTCAATCGACTATAACCAACATATAAGATACACAAATACAACAGATACAACTAGCATAGCCCAAGTATTATTAAAATATAAAAAGCTTCATTATATCATTGCCATAATTGCTCGTGTGCATACATATACATGGCTCCACAAAGAATATTACATCCAACTGACCACCCAAGGCCAACCTTTACACCTACCTTCTAATTATAATACTACTTAGCCCCAATAGACTAAGTCGGCCACATGTCCAAAAGTAGGCGGACTAGTCAACACAATCGGAAGGACATGTCTAACTATATGCAATGCTATAACCTGCACAAAATTCATCTATCCAACTGGGTACACTATGTACATGTGGGCTTAAAAAGTAATCTATCTGAGATGTCAACATAAAATATAAATCAATCTAATGATCCCTAAATGGATTAGAGTCTAGGTCAGACTCATCCCCAAGACCCTCGCCCGAATCAAAACTGTTGTTTGAAACACCAATCTCTGCATTATCATTATCATGATCAAGCTGATCCTCCTCTAATTCGGGGTCCTTCTCTGAGTCTTTCATGAGGTCACCATCAGAGCTAAACTATGATGTATCAGGGAGATCTATAATAATGTGGCCCTTATTTGATCTATCAGATACAGGAATCTCATCTCTAGGTCCCGATGGCTTTGGGTTGTCGGGTGGCTGAGGAGTGCTTGGTGCAGGTGATGATGGTGTGGGAGATACAAAGTGCAATGAAAATATATACTATAGAATGTCCATGTTATTCCCTATCGGCTCAACTCCTCCCTTAATATTAACTCGGTGATAATGTTAGCACAAGCCTCATGAAACTGAAATCTCAGTTTGCCTCATCTTAAGGCTCGAGTTATCATAAAGTCATGATATTTGGTCCCAAACTCGACCCAATGACCCACTAGAAATAAGGTCCATAACAGCCTATGGGGTACGGACCATAACACTATGAAACTTATAAATAGGGTCTGCTTATAGGCTACCATACTGGCGTATTGTAAAGAGATGTGAATGGCCACAAAAGTACTTGATATCATATTCACTGCATATGGATCCATCTAACAAGGAGGAACACAAGTGAAAAACGTGGGAGAGATAAACAGGCATTTCAACTGTTATAAGCCGCTAATGTTATAAATCTTCAACGATACCACAATAACCCTCACTAACCAACTTTCTCACTCTCCTAACTACACTCTCCATACGCTATATTCCATCGAAGAAGATCAAACCTGGTTGTAATACTAAAAACTGTAACACCCCCAATTTAAACATGTTCTACTGTTTTCAATCACGATTCTAATTCCCTTAATTTCAACTGATAAACCCAATAATCATACACATTCATAGTTTGACATAGCTATAACCATACACATTCATACATAATCAAACCATATATACTCAACTGTTAACCAATATAAGGTTTATACACCAAAGCAAAACAATTCACTATATAATCCACACCTCCATCCACTAAAGAATTCAAAATATAGCTTCAAAATATGCATATACTATGTCACTGTTGATCCATTCAGATTTCCTTGCTCAACTTATTTTCTTCAACTGGTTTGCTAGCATGAGGGTGATTCACTGAGCATTTGCCTAAAACAAAATATGAAAAACATTTCAAACTGTGAGTCGAAACTCAGTACATGCGTTCCTCTATTGATAAAAGATCTCTGCTTAAATTGATTGGGCGCCCGCTTTGTAATTCATTTTCAGCTAAAACAGTGAATGAGATGAATGTAAACTCCAATTGCTGGTTATTGTCTGATAGTTAACCCCGTTGATACTATTACGATCTATGGATAGGTGTACACCTGCCAAGTCGATCGGGGGACCTGGTCTGAAGCCGCGTAGGTAACTGAAGGGCAATACCCTGTAACTGATAACTAATGGGGTCACTAATTATATGACAAACCATTGATTAAACTGATTTATTGATGTACTTATCAAAATATTATCATTTTAATAAATATGTGCTGATTTCTAAAGATACAAGCAATGAATGTGCCTGAAGTCTTCAAAATGCAATCTCAATTGATAATACTTATGCACATTGGAAAACGATAAACAAGGCCCGATTTCTACTTAAACAATATAGTTATAGGTAAATGTTGTCAGTAAAAAACCTTCACTCCCATAATTTGTAACTTTATCAAAATTGATTAATAAAAACGGAATCCACAATTCAAACAATTCAAATAAGATAAGTTATACTAAAATGATTTTAAAAAATAGATAAGTTAGGGTCATTGAACTCGAAGTAAAACAAATTAAAGCAAAATAAACCAAAATGAAATAATTGAGGTGATAATGGAAGTACTTTAATGGATACAAATTGAATATGGGTTTTTCATGTTTCTCAAATAAATAATAGAAAGTTTAATGACAAGAGGGGTGTTGTGAGGTTTAGGAAAGCTCATATAACCTAAGCTTGTGTCATTACCTTCTTTACCTTTCCAATTTCATCTTCATCTCCATTTTACTTGGTTTTCCAATCCAAGTAAGCTTCTATATAAAATGAAAGTTGTTGAACTCACTAAGCTTTGCAATTTCTTTGCAATAACCATAATTATGTAGAAACTCCTGATAATATTTCCAAATGCAATGATTTCGTTCTTCCCTCATATTACGTTTGAAGGTCTACTTTAGAAAATTGATATCTTTCACCCCCGACCTCCAATTGAGCTACAAAAACCCAATATAAAAAGCTTAGAAAATCTCTCAAAACTTTCATTCATAGTGTAAAACATAAGTATGGTTCTTAAAATTGGGTTATAACACAACTGTGCGTAGCTTGGGTCCATCCTGTGCAGTCTTGGAAAAATGGCCATAACTCTTTCCACACAAAATCACTGATTTATCTACCCACCAAAAATCATAATTCTTGGCTGAGCCGATCATTACCAGTTTATTGGTAAATTGACCCCTATTTTCTGCCAGTTCACAACCACACTGCTTTTGCTTTCTCATTTCTTTTCACATTAACCCCCATCTAAAATTATCCCTTAAAATCATATAATAAAGCTTATTCCTTCTCATCACCTTACAAATCCATATTACTCAAAATCATCACATGATCATCTTTACATATTTTCCAATCATTGTTTCCACCAAAACAATTAGAATGTTTCTGTAACCTCACCTATTTGCATTTAACCTCACCTATTTGCATTAATAATTCAAACAAGCTCCTTTAGCCACTTATGGAGTTTTTAATAATCCAATAATTTTGACAAAACTCACATAACATCATCCTTTTAAGTCAATAACACGTCCAACCTTTAAATGGCATCTAAATCTTTTCAACTACACATACTTGATTCAAAAATCCACCTTGATCATACATGATGACTATGTCTAACTCCAACTTACATCCAACCATCATAATAATTTTAAAAAG
Source organism: Carnegiea gigantea (assembly GCA_029747015.1). Classification (NCBI taxonomy): domain Eukaryota; kingdom Viridiplantae; phylum Streptophyta; class Magnoliopsida; order Caryophyllales; family Cactaceae; genus Carnegiea; species Carnegiea gigantea. The sequence goes on from JAKOGI010003891.1 coordinate 30,301, forward strand.
ATCACTCACAACCCTTAAATTCATTTGTATATCAAAGATCACAACACTAAATCAAAGAACACAAGTTTCATCATTTTCAACATCAAGCTTGTATGATCAAGTATAGGTCCAATTCTTAGATGCTTCAAATAACTCAATAAAACATAAACTAAAACTTGTTTATACCAAGATAACATGATCCATAATCAAATCCAATATAAAAACTCAAAATTAAACATGATTAAGCAAGGATTCACCTCACTTTGAGCTTGAATACAAGAGGATGGGGGTAGTGTTTGATGGTCGTAGGAGTTGGGGATGGTGGCTAGTGGTGTTGGGGGTGGGGACTAGTGCTAGTGGTGGCTAGAAGTGGCAGAAACCACTAGAAAATAGCAACAATAGGGGCCGAAAATAGGGCCGGGCAGCCATAGCTTGGAGAAGAAAAGAGGAAGAAGAAGACTATGTTTTGCTTCTTACTAAAAGATTTTTGCCTTATCTAAGCATGTGGCTGATATTTATGCCTCCAAAATATCTCTTTGCTATTAAAATTAGGCACAAATGATGGTGATTAATTTAATTTAATTACACCAAAATTTTCGGGCTACAATTTGAGCCTAAAGTGAATTGGGCCCAACTGCATTGGGCCAAACTTAATGAATTTGGGCCCAAATTTTTGCATGGCTAACAATTAATTTTTTTTTTTTTACATTATGAAAAATAATTTATCACCTAATCTTATTTACCGGGGTCTAATATCAATTCACCTGAAATTGTTACGGTAAATGAAACTAAAATTGCAAAGTGGGGCTCGAATTAAATTCTCCCAACCGGGGTGATTAAATGAGATAAATAAATGTGCAAATTAATAACATAGCTTAAATTAAACAAATAAATATGATGCAGGGTCGGGTTATTACAGCCTTCCCCCCTTAAAGAGTTTCGTCCTCGAAACCTATGAGCATTGACAAAACATGTAAGTTCATCTCAAATAGATGTGTGTACTTGGCTTGCATCTCATCCTTAACTTTCCCATGTGGCTTCTGAGGAGGTTTGGTTTGCCCAATGTACTTTAACTAAAGGTATCTGCTTAATGCGTAGATGCTTATACTACGATCTAGTGTCTGGACGAGGTGCTCTTCAAACACTAGACCGTCATTGACTGCAATGGGTTTGGTTAAGAGAGCGTGGTCAGGATGTGAAATGTATTGCCTATAATCTGACGTAAGGAGCACGTTGTGCACATGTTTGAGTTAAATAAGCAGATCTAGTTGACAGGCTGTGGGATTCAATCTTTCAATAGACTTGTATGGTCCAATAGATCTTGGCTTCAATTTAGTTTGCAGTTCAACCTTATTATACTCTTAGTTGGCGAAACTTTATGAAAAACCTTATCATCTACTTGAAACTCCAAGGATCACCTTCTTTTATTAAGATAGCTTTTCTGTCAATTCCAATGGTCTATTTTCAAGAGTCTTTTGATGTCTGTCACTTTATTGAGTGTTGAAAAAGATCTTGGTGACCCAAAAGATGATTTTGTTGTCAATGCCTGTATCATTTTACCCTGATGTTTTATGTGAATTTCTCTGCTACTACCTTCATAACATCGACTGTAGGAGTTCCATGCTTTCTTCAAATATTTACGGGCTCTAGCTTAAAAGAGTTGGATCCATTGATATTTTAGATGCTTTTCCATATGACACCAATGGAACATTCAAGTTCTCAAGCGCTCTCGAGATGTTCAGCTGAGTAATGACTACAGTGCCGAGGGTATGTCGTGCCTTCCTTATCAGTGCATCTGCCACAACATTTGCCTTTCCTGGGTGATATTGGATCTGCAAGTCATAACTTTTAAACAATTCTACTAAATGCCTTTGTCTCAGACTGAGCTTCTTCTAACTGAAAATGTACTTCAAGCTTTGATGATCAATATAGATCTTGTAGCGTACACCATATAAGTAACGTCTCTAAAATTACAGTGCAATGACCATAACAGCTAATTCCAGGTTATGAGTATGGTGATTTCTCTGATAAGGCTTGAACTATTGAAAGGTATAAACTACCACTTTATCTTCTTGCTCGCTTGTAGCTTTCTTCAACAAATCAATTAGGGAAGATGATCTTTGACAAATCCTTTCTGAACTCGATAATAACCTGCTAAATCGGAATATTTTTTGATCTCAATAACATTGGTGAGCTTTAGTCACTTTGTAACTGCTTTCACCTTCTGCAAATCGACCTTAATCCTTTTCCTTGAAACCACATGTCCCAAAAATACCACTTCTTCTAACCAGAACTTACGCTTCTTGTATTGGCTATGTAATTGATGTTCCCACAAGGTCTGGAACACCGTTCTCAAATGGTTAATGTGCTCGTTTATGTCTTTGGAGTAACTCAAGATATTATCTATCGATACCACCTTAAACTTACCGAAATAGTGTCTGAAAACTCTAGTTATTAGATTCATAAAGGTCGCGAGGGCATTCGTCAAGCTAAAAGGCATCATGGTGAATTCATAGCTACCAAATCTGGTCCTAAGTGCGATTTTGAGAATGTCTTCAAGTGTAATCCTAGGTTGATGGTATCTTAATCTCAAGTAAATCTTGAAAAATACTCCTGCTATTTACAGTCGATGAAATAAACCATCTATTAAGAGCAATGGTTATTTGTTGTTGATGGTAATCGTGTTCAACTCTTTGTAATCGACACCTGACCTCGAGGTTCCATCATTCTTCTTTACAGATAGAACTGGAGCACCCCTTGGTGACACACTTGGTCTGGTAAATCCCTTCTGTAATAGCTCATCTAACTGAATCTTCAGTTTTCTAAGCTCTGTTGTGGCTATGTGGTATGGGGCTTTAGAGATACATTGGGCATCAGGGATTAATTCAATCTCAAAAATCAATTTCTCTTTACGGGGTAGTTCTAGTGACTTTTTCGAAAAACATCTCTAAATTCACAAACTATAGAGATATCTTCTGCTCCTTCTTCTTGTGGTTGAGTGTCAATAGCATAACACCAATACCCAATATATCCTTGACATAAGAGCTCACTTGCTTTCATAAAAGAACTTAAAGGATAAGGTATTTCCTTTCTTTGCCCATAAAACATATTTCTCTCCTTTGTTCATCCCTTGAGATAGCCTTAAGGTCCTCACAATCTATCTTGACTCCATGAGTACTTAACCAGCTTATTTCTAAAATGATATCAAAATCTGATCAAATTGAATTAAAACTCTAGGGAATACGATCCCACCAATAGTGATTGGAAGAAATTTATAAGAGATAGGACACTAAACTCTAAAGTCATTAGATAACTTAATTCTATAATTAGCTTCTATCTCCTAATTTTTAAGACTCAGTTGCATAGCATATCGAGTGGATATAAGTGAATGAGTGGTAATTGAATAAACCAATACACAAAATGTCTTCGAAATTCAAAAGAGAGATCTAGTAACTACCGTACCAGAGGTGGCAACTTCCTTCTTGCTCAACACATAAGCCCTTCCTACCATTGCAGGCCTTGAAGATGGGAGCCCTTGTCTACAACTTTTAATCTTCGAAAGCAAGCAACAATGAGGTGCTTCGGCCTACCGCACCACATGCATTTGTTAGTTCTCACTCGGTACTCAGGAGTGGTGTGGTTAGTGTTCTTCCTCATTTCCCGGATGACTTTGCTAAGCTTGCTGGATGACTCCTGGGAGGAGTGGAAGCAAACTTCTTCTAGTTTACAATCTCGCTTGGAGCTCCCTGGTCGGTCCGCGTCCTCTTCTGATTAATTGGGTTCAAGGCCCTCAACTTAGTCTTTACTCATTCCACATCAGCTGCTTGCTCATATAACTCTTGATAGGTAAGAATCAGTTGACTAACTTACTGGTTGTGAATATAGAAAGCTAATCCCTCTTTAACTCTCCTCATCTTCAGTCTTGTAGGTGACACAAACTTCGAAACAAACCTAGATAGTTCTATAAATTTACTAGCATATTGCATCACAGTCATACTACCACTCATCTTCAGTTCTTCCAGAAATCTACTCCAAGTGAAATCAAGCCCTTAGAGCCTATCCTTAACAGTGTTCTATGAAAAGTATACTTTGTCAGTCAGGTAAATGCTCCAATGTTTACCTTTTTATCCTCTAGAACCTCCACTATTGTGAAAGTCTTTTCTATCCCTCTAATCCATGCTTCTTACTCCACTGGGTCAAACTTTCCATCATATATGTTAGGGTTACATCGCCCACTGTATCTACTTATTCATTAACTTTATGAGGGATTTCAGAAGCTGCTGGGGCTATTCGCTTCATAAGCTCAGACACCAAGGTCTGTTAATAGTTAGAGTTCCCATATTGCTAACCAACTCAAGGGGAATCGAGGGCATTCCACTAAGGGTTATTTGTACATTACACAAAACTTGATCATCTGACCGCTAACTACGATCTGAATTTTCTTCTATGTGGGTTTCTGCATTGTTTTACACATATTCTAATATTCTAAAGATCCATTCAGCTCAATAATTTAGTCAACCGACTAGAGCCAACATATAAGATACACAAATATAACAGATACATAGCATGGCCTAAGCATTCTTAAAATATAAAAAAGCTTCATCATATCACTGCCATAATTGCTCGCGTACATACATATACATGGTTCCACAAAGAATATTACATCCAGCTGACCACCCAAGGTTAATCTTTACACCTACCTCCTAATTATGATACTACTTGGCCCCAACAGATAAAGTCCGCCATATGCCCAAATGTAGGCGAGCTAGTCGACATAATCGAAAAGGCCTGTCTAACTATATGCAATGTCATAACCTACACAAAATTCATCTATCCAACTCGGTATACTATGTCCATGTGGGCTCAAAAATTAATCTATTTGGGATGTCAACATAAAATATAAATCAATCTAATGATCCCTAGATGGATCATAGCCTAGGCTAGACTCATCCCCAGGCTCTCCGCCCAAGTCAAAACTGTTGTCTGCAACACCAATCCCTGCATTATCATCATCATGATCAAGCTGATGCTCCTCCAATTCGGGATCCTTCTCTGAGTCTTCGATGAGGTCACCACCAGAGCTAAACTATGATGTATCAGCAACATTCATAATAATTTGATCCTTATTTGACATATTAGGTAGGGGGATCTCCTCTCTAGGTCCCAATGGCTTTGGATTGTAAGGCGGCTGAGGAGTGCTCGAAGCAGGTGGTGATGGTGTGGGAGATACAAAGTGTAATGAAAATATATACTGCAGAATGTCTATATTATTCTATATCAACTCAACTCCTCCCTTAATAATAACTCAGTGATAATGTTAGCCCAAGCCTCGCGAAACTGAAATCTAGGTTTGTCCCATCCCAATGCTTGAGTTATCATAAAGTCATGATATTGGGTCCCAAACTCGGCCCAAGGGCCAACTGTAAATAAGGTCCACAACAGCCTACAGGGTACAGACCATGACACTATGAAACTCATAAATAGGGTCTGCATATGGCTACCATACTAGCATATAGTAAAGAGATGTGGATGGCCACAGAAGTACTTGATATCATATTCGCTGCGTATGGATCCATCTAATGATGAGGAACATAAGTGAAGAACATGGGAGAGATAAATAGGTATTTCGACTGTTATAAGTCTCTAATGTTATAAATCTCCAACGATATCAAATTAACCCTCACTAACCAACTTTCTCACTCTTCTAACTCCACTCTTCATATTCCATATTCCATCAAGGAACACCAAACCTGGCTCTGATACTAAAAACTGTAACGCCCTTAAATTAAACATGTTCTACTGTTTGTAATCACTATTCTAATTCCCTCAATTTCAACTAATAAACCCAATGATTGGAGAGTTGCCGCCGTCCAAAAGGACAAGGCTTGAAGCATTAGTGCTAGAAATAACATAGTTTAACATAGCTACAACCATACACATTCAAACATGATCAAACCATATACAGTCAACTATTAACCAATATAAGTTTTATACACCAAAGTAAAACAATTCACCATATAATCCACACCTCCATCCACTGAAGATTTTAAAATACAGCTTCAAAATATGCATGTATTATGTCAGTGTTGATCCATTGGGATTCCCTTGTTCAACTTATTTTGTTCAACTGGTTTGCTAGTATGAGGGTGATTCACTGAGCATTTGCCTAAAACAAAACATGAAAAACATTTTGAACATTGAGCCGAAGCTCAATACATGCATTCCTGTACTGATAAAAGATCTATGCTTAAATTGATTAGGCGCCCCCTTTGTAATTTATTTTAAGCTAAAATAGTGAATGAGATGAATATAAACTGTAATTGCTAGTTATTATCTAATAGTGAACCCCTTGATAATGTTACGACCTATAGATTGGTGTACACCTGCCAAGCCGACTGGAGAACCTGACCTGAAGTCACACGGGTAACTGAAGGGCAATACCCTGTAACTGATAACTAATGGGGTCACTAATTATATGACAAATCATTGATTAAACTGATTCATTGATGTACTTATTAAAATATTATCATTTTGATAAATACGTGCTGATTTCTAAAGATACAGGCAATGAATGTACCTGAAGTCTTTAAAATGCAATCTCACTTGATAATACTTATGCATAATGGGAAACGATAGACTAAGCCCGATTTCTACTTAAGAAATGTAGTCATAGGTAAATGCAGTTAGTAAACAACTTTCACTCCCATAATTTGTAACTTTATCAAAATTGATAATAAAAAGGGAATCCACAATTCAAACAATTCACCATAAGATAAGTTATACTAAAATGATTTTGAAAAATAAATCAGTTGGGGTTGCTGAACTCGAAGTAAAACAGATTGAAGTAAAATAAACCAAAATGGAATAATTGAGGTGATAATGGAAGTACCTTAATGGATACAAATCTAATATAGGTTTTTAATGTTTCTGAAATGAGTAATAGAAGGTTTAATGATAGGAGGGGTGTTGTGAGGTTCAGAAAAGCTCATATAACCTTTGTTTGTGTCATTACCCTCTTTACTTTTCCAATTTCATTTTCATACCGATCTAACTCAATTTCCAACCCAAGTAAGCTTCCATTTAAAATGAAAGTTGTTGAGCTCACTAAACTTTGTAATTTCTTTGCAATAACTATAATTATGCAGAAACTCCTTGTAATATTTCCAAATGCGATGATTTCATTCTTCCCTTGAATTATGTTTAAGATCTACTTTAGAAAATTCATATCTTTTACCCCTGACCTCCAATGAGCCATAAAACCGCAATATGAAAAGTTTAGAAAATACCTCAGAACTTTCATTCATAGTACAAAACATAAGTACCACAACAGGGTTCTTAAAATTGGGTTAGAACACAACTGTACACAGCTTGGGTCCGTCCTGCTCAGTCTTAGAAAAATGACCATAATGTTCTCCACACAACTCAGAATGAAGTGATTCAAAAGGCATTGGAAAGATAACTCACGGACTTATCTACCTACCAAAAATCATAATTTTTGGCTGAGCCGATCATTACTAGTTTATTGGTAAATTGACCCCTATTTTTTGCCAGTTCACAACCACACTGCTTTTGCTTTCTCATTTCTTTTCACATAAATTCCCATCTAAAATCATTTCTTAAAATCATGTAATAAAGCTTGTTCCTTCTCATCACCTTATAAATCTATATTACTTAAAACCACAACACGATCATCTTTACACATTTTACAATCATTCTTTTCACAAAAACACTTAGAATGTTTCCATAACCTCACTTATTTGCATTAATGATTCAAAAAGCTCTTTTAGCCACTTATGGAATTTTTCATAATCCAATAATTTTGACAAAACTCACATAACATCATCCTTTTAAGTCCATAACACATCCAACCTTTAAATTGCATCTAAATCTTTTTAAGCACACATACTTGATTCAAAAATTCACCTTAATCATGCATGATGATTATTTCCAACTCCAACTTACATCCAACCATCACAATAATTTTAAAAAGATCACTCACAACCCTTTAATTCATTTGCATACCAAAGATCACAACACTAAATCAAAGAACACAAGTTACATCGTTTTCAACATCAAGCTTGGATGATCAAGTATAGTTCCAATTCTTAGATGCTTCAAACAACTCAATAAAACATCAAACTAAAACTTGTTTATACCAAGATAACATGATCCATAATCAAATCCAATATAAAATTCGAAATTAAACATGATTAACTTTGAGCTTCAACACAAGAGGATGGAGGTTGTGTTTGATGATGGTAGGAGCTGGGGATGGTTGCTAGTGGTGTTAGGGTGGGGACTAGTGGCTGGCGGTGGATGGAAGTGGCGGAAACCACCAGAAAACAATGACAATAGGGGCTAAAAATAGGGCTGGGCAGCCATAGCCTGGGGAAGAAAAGATGAAGAAGAAGAAGACTTTACGTTTTGCTTGCTTACTTGAAGATTGTTGCCTTATCTAAGCATGTGGCTAATATTTATACCTCAAAAATATCTTTTTGATAATTAAAATTAGGCACAAATGATGGTGATTAACTTAATTTAATTACATCAAAATTTTCAGGTCGTAATTTCAGCGCAAAGTAAATCAAGCTCCAAAATCGGGCCCAAATAAACTAGGCCAAAATGAATGAATCTGGGCCCAAGTATTTGCATGGCGAAGAATTAATTTTTTTTTTTCATTATGGAAAATCATTTATCACCTAATCATATTTACCGGCGCCTAATATTGATTCACCCGAAATTGTTACGGTAAATGAAACTCGAATTGCAAAGTGTGGACCAGATTAAATTCTCCCAATTAACTGAGATAAATAAATATGAAAATTAATAACATGGCTTAAAATAAACAAATAAACATGATTTAGGATCAGGCTATTATACGTACATAAATATATATATATATATATATA
>JAKOGI010003892.1:0-32500 GCA_029747015.1 Carnegiea gigantea
ATGAATCTACACCCATCAAGGAAGTGGCTCTAAGTGGTAGTACACCCATTGGAGGAGTACACTCTATAGAAGCTTCCTACAAGATGGGGAAGAAATCCTGAAAATTACAGCACATAGCATGTGTTGTTGTTTTTAGATTTTTTATTCATTTCATAATATATTTAGTAGGACTCTCATTGGCCCACGTGCCCACTAAAGTATTAGCTTTCCCCTCATTCTGGGTATGTATAAACTCACTCACCTCAATGTAAAGACAAATTTGATATATGAATGAATTGAAGGACTAATGCTCATTTCCTCTAAAAAAAATTCTATTAATATTTACCTCTAGTTTACAGTAGTGGTTAGAGGCTTTCCTTTAAAATTTCTTATTCGTGGATCTAAGCCTTTAGGGGAGAGATTGGATGGAATGTGTTTATCCTTTTAGGATCACATTTTTTTGGCTCTAATCACACCATCACCTTGACTGTTTGAGATTGCTTTTGTGCGTTCTCTTGAGTGATTGAAGATCTAAGGAGCTAAGCATTCACTCCTCATTGAGCTCATATTAGACCTAGAGCTCCTCTTTTAGTTAGTTACTAAATCCAAATGTTCATCGCCATTGATTCAATTAAATCCTTCACCCTTTATCCCAAATCCATCCCCAAAAATCTACACTTTGGTTTCACCAAGTTACCTCATTTAACCACCTTAATCAACCCTTCTCAGTCCACAAAAAAAACCCAAAATGCCCAAACACAATCCCTAACTCAAACAAAACCTTAAAATGGCATAAAAAAGTCTTCATAAAAATTGTAGAAAGCACTCGAGCAGTGCCTGCCACGGACAGTACATGGTCCGCTCAACAGTCCATGGCCTTCCCCCCATTCACATTTCTTTCCGCAAACCCTTTTCACACCTTGTTTACCCAAACAATAGAGGATAGGTCCATCCTTAAACTTCAAGATCAAGTAAAAAATTCTTAGGAAGCAAAGCGCATAAGTGAAAGAGGTCATGAAAGAACCTCCTTACTTTGATGGTATTAGTTTGGATCCCAACTCCATTTGAGATGGGTTCAAACATGTTTGGATATTATTTTGAGGCAAAAGGATGCTCAAAGGAAGAGAGTTTCATGGTAGCTACTCAAAAACTCTGAGGTTGTCAAATATTGGTCTAAATTACTTACAAGGGAGAGAGCTCATCAAAGCAAGCATAGAATTAAGGCTTGTAGTTAGCACAAGTCCTACATGGATATGAGATTCTATCAAGCTCAACGCTTTGAGGAAAAACCCTTGAAAGAGAAACTCATTATTGGTCAGGAGAAGATCAAGGTTTAAGAAGAAGTGATCGTCTTCAAACCGAATGAAAAAAAGCCCTTAAAAGAAGAAGAGCCCTCACTCGATCATGAGGAGGGAAATGAGGAAAATGGGATCATATTGGATCTTGAAAAGAAAGAAGTTAAATCAAAGCCCACCTTGGAGGGCATTACATTTATTCTCTCTCAGCCACTTTTTTACACTCTCCATTAGCTTGATGTGGAATTAAAGATCACCAAACAAACTTTAGTTTCATTCTTAATAAGCAAATTTTTGGATGAGGCCTTACATGAAATGTTTCCTTTGAATGTTTGTTAAGCTTTACTTGGAGGACCGTGGTTGTTTATTATTATGAGTGGTGATAGACATGAGTCTGACAAACACCAAAGGTAAGCATTAGCATTTGTTTCTTTACCCTAACCTCATAAAGACAAACCAAGGGAGTGATGTTAGAAAGGCCTCTACATGAGTGAAAGATGGGATGAGGAGCCACGAGTGAGAGCAATGGAGGAAGTGACACCCTCTGCACCCCTTAGTTCAATCACCTTTGAATAAATTTTAGAATGAAGCCTTTCATGGTGTGATGCCCCTTGACGATTATCATCTACCTCTTGAATGTGAGCCCCCAACCTCTGTTAATATGAGTTGTGATGAGTATATTTGGATTTATAGCAAGTTAATGAGTTCTAGATCTCATGCATTTAATTACTTTCAGAAAAGGCTCCTTACGATCTTCAAAAAAACTCTTATATGTTCAAGACACGATGAGTTCTTAGCACATTGGGTATTTTCAATACATTTCAACCCTAAGGATTCCAGGGTAAATCCTTCTCAAGTGCATGAGGTTCATACGTGTCAAAACCCTCTTAACCTTATGCCAAGAAGATTATTTCACCTAGTCAAAAGTCTCTGGGCACCAAACTCTAGCATATACGCCCTATTTATCAAGATATTTTACTTAACAAATGGGTCCAAAAATTTATGATCTATAACTCTTAGAAAGGTTCTCGAGTCTACCATTGGGATATGTAAATATTTTGAGTAAAAATTTACATTTTAATTCCCTAAAGTAGCAAAATATTTACACGTATAATTTGCTAAAATTTGGCATTGGATTCCATTTGAGAGGTAAATAGTCAAACTTAAGTGAAGTGTGTATAAAGTCCAGTTTTGGAGTAAACTAGGTTCTAACTCCATTCGAGCATAATGCAACCGTAACACTCCACATTTCTCATTATTAGATGAATTGACACCCACAAAGAAAGCATCACAAATGGCAACTCCCCCATTAGTGGGGTACAAATCCCTATGAAGCTTCATAGAAGTTGGGGAAGAAATCTTGGAAATTATAGCTCAGCATTTTTCATTATCTTTTGATTTTTGATTTATCTCTTAGGATGTTTTGTAGGATTCTCATTGATTTACTTATCTCACTAATGCATTAGCTTATTCCCCTCATTTTGCGCATTCAAAACCCATTTCTCGTAACGTAAAGATAAATTTGATGAGTGAACAAATTGAAGGGCTAGAGGCCATTTTCACTCTCAGAAATCTCTTACTCTTTATCTCTGGTTTAGAAGGGTGATTTAGAGTCTTTCCTTTAATATGCACCTTTTGTGGCTCTAAGCCTTTAGAAGAGTTGTTTGGGTGGAAAGTATTTACCTTCTTGGGATGTCATTTTTCTTAGGTCTTGGTCTCATAATCATCTTGATTGTTTGAGATTAAATCAATAAAGGAGCATCCTTTTTGTTTTACGGGTTCTTTTGAGTGATTCAATATCTTACAACTTGCAGATTCATTCCTCAACAAGCTTGTATCAAAGCTAGAGCTCCTTTTCTGGTTGGTTTTTGAATTAAAATCTCCATCTCTATTGATTCAATCAAATCCTTCACCCTTCATCTCATATCCATTCCCGAACACCTACACTTTGATTTCATATTGTTACTCTCAATTATCCACCTTAATCAATTCTTCTTAGTCCATAAAAAATCCTAAAATATCCGAAACAGATCCCCAAAATTACATTAAAAAGCCTTTATGAAAATCGTAGAAAGCACCTGACCATTGTCCACCACAAACAGCCTGTGGCCCACTCGGCAGTCATCTTTCAACTTTCTTTCTCCAAATCCTTTTCATGCCTTATTTGAGGTGGGCTATCCTTGAACTTCAAGATCAAGTTAGAAACGGTTAGAAAACAAATGGCATAAGTGAAGAAGGCCATAAAAGAGCCTTCTTACTTTGATGGTATTCGTATAGATCCTACCATTTATTTAAGATGGGCTCAAACACTTAGAGATCATTTTGAGGCCAAAACATCCTAAGAAGGAGAGATTTTTATGATAGTTACTCAAAAACTCCAATTTTATGCCCAATATTGATTTAAATGCCTTCTAAGGGAGAGTGCTCTTCAAGGCACGCTTAGAATTAAGACTTAGAGTTCACTTAAGCCCTATGTGGATGTGAGATTTTAGCGAGAACAACTCTTTGAAGAAGAGCTCATGAAAGAGGAACTTATTATTGCTCAAGAGAAGATTAAGATTCAGGGAAAAGTGATTCTCTTCAAGACCTTAAAGAAGAAGAATCCTCTATGGCTCGTGAAGAAGCAGATCAAGAAAATGGGATCATTTTGGATCTTAAAAAGAAAGATGTCGAATCAAAGCCCACCTTAAAGATCATGCTACCTATTGTCTCTCAGCCACATTCTTACACTTTCCATTGGCTCGATATGAGAGCTAAGGTATACATCACCAAACAAGCCCTATTTTTATTCTCAATAAGCAAATTTAATCGTAAGGCTTGTATGAAATGTTTCCTTTGATTTCTTGTCAAGCTTTACTTGGTGGACCATGGTTGTTTGATTACTATGTGAGTTATGATGGACATGATTTCGACAAACACCAAAGGCAAGGATCAGTATTTGCTTTGCATGACAAATACAGAGTGAGGGAGGGATGTGAGAAAAGTCTCTACATGAGTGAAATATGAGATGAGTGAACCTTTAGTAAGAGCAAGCCCATATTTGCCTAACTCTTGGATAACCCAATGATAAGAAAGGAAATTACAACCCTACACCCCTTAGTTCAATAGCCTTTAAATGAATTCTAGACTGAAGTCTTTCATGGTGTGATGCCCCCTTAATGATTCCTCTTGAATATGAGGTTCCACTTTTTTTTTTTTTTATATGCATTGTGATGGATACATTGGGATTTTCAACAAGTTAATAAGTGCTAGATCTCATGCATTCAATCACTTTAAGAAAAGGTTCCCTAAGAGATTTCAGAACTCTTATATACTCAAGAGATGAGGAGTTCTTGACATAATGTGTATTTTAAAATCCCAAGGCTGTAACAAGCCCTAAAGGTTGGTGTTGATGGATTTCAACCTTAAGGATTTGAGTGAAAATCCTTCTTAAATGGGTGAGATGGATACATATTTTTAAACCATGTGCCAAGATATGGAGATAGTTTCAGCTGTCCTATAACTCATTGGGAAGATGCCCAAGTTTACTATTGGGATATGTAAATATTTCTAGTAGGCATTTATATTTTAATTCCTTAAAGCTGTAAATTTTCAGATATGCAAGTGTTGCTTTTTTTTGGGTTAAATTTACTAAATTTGGGTAAAGTTTGGCTCCTACTCGGTGATGTCCAAAAATCAAATTTACTACAAAAATACATCTGATCTGCGACGGAAATTCTGACGGAAAAAGATCATTTTTCCGACGGAAAAATGGATCTCCGACGAAAAATACGACGCCGAATGTCTCGTCGGAATTCAGCTTGTCGCAGAAAATATTCCGACGGAGACCGACGGAATCTCCGATGGGAAACATCCGTCGGTAAAACCGTCGGACAGTATTCTGGCACAGTCTGTTCTACAGAGGGCAGGGAAATTCCGTCGGAAATTACCTCCCCTCCAAAAAAAATTTTAAAAAATTTGGTTCTCAAAAACAAAAAAACAAATTAAATATATTACGATATGTAATAAGTAATAATTACCAAATATAAAGTTTTATATCTACCAAAAGAAGGTGCTAAATTAAATATTAATTACGACATTCATAAAACACAGTTGTTTTGGATCTGCATGCAGATCACATAAACTACACGCAAATCATATAAACTAATCAGAGTTAGATAAATTTGTGAGATCATCGTCATTTGTCATTTTAGGAGTCCTCTTCATCATCAGGGTTCAAGTTGATGTGGGTGGAAGAACCTGCACTTTAACCTTTAAAAAATCTTTAAATTTTTTTCAGCATGCGCTCTGTCTTCCCCTGTTTCTTGGCTATTTGAGTTATAGCCTCTACTTGCTTAGTTATGCTCTCATTGAGGAGTTGCGCTTACTCTCTTGGATCAAAATGCTCAACTGATGAGTGACATGCAGCTGTAATGGTAGCTGATTTCTTCAACTTGACCCCCGCCGTGCCAAAACCGTATACACAGCCTTTCTTGTCCAGATTTTCTTTAATCCAAAACTCTTCCTAGGTCATAGGTGACAGTTGGGAGCCCCCTTGAGTTGCAGCTTGAGAGTACTCTTGCCATTTGTTGTGATGATCCTCCTGAAAATTATAAAAAGTAAAGCTATTTCATACTAAACCTACAATTATAACATATGAATAATCTCTGAATAGAATGTGCCAAACTTATATATTTTTTTGTAGATTTTTTATCCACAAAAGTTTTGTCTTTCACCTTACAGTGAGTGTCTTTAAACAATTCCTCACATGTGGGTTCCCTACTTAATGCTTTGGCCTAAAGAAAAAAAAAGTAACCAGCAATTAAATATAAACAAGGACGAAAACCTTAATCCATACCATACATTATATATAAGAAATACGCTTATTAATACTCACATTCCTTACCAGGCGCCTTTTCCTTTCACTAATCGGAATTGAGCCACATGTATGTAACGAAGGACCAAAACGTTCAGCATCACTCAATCTATTCTTTTTATTTTGTTGACTTAATTTCTTGAACTTGTCATCCTTACTCCCATGTTTAAGCATGTCATTCCAACCACTAGGTGGTAACCACTTCGGTTTTTTGTTGTACTTCCTGGCATATCCAAAAATGTCCCTAAGTCGAGTTGCACCTCTGTACTCAAAGTTATGCTATATCTAAGTTTCATTGTCTGGATGCCAGTAGTAGTGTTTCTATGCCAAAGTTGAAGTATATTAGTAATTAAACATCTCAAACAATCCAATGACGACTTTCAAATTCATTGTATAGAAAATTAACCTTGAACTCATTAAACCATATGTCTCTCTGAGATTGTTGAACTTCCCCCCATGTGGTCTAAGGATGTGGGTACTTACCTGCAAAGCTTTCAACAATTTTCTGAGCTACGCCCTGATATGGAACAAAACTAAGAACAAAAAAAGAATTTGTTAAAAGTAATAACCGTAGGCATTAAAAGAATATGATTACTAAAGAAGTTACAAAGTTTGTAATGAACTTACATGTCACCATCGGGTTGTAAATATATCTTATTATTGGTGCTTACAATTTCACTATCAGGTGCAGGACTGTGTCTATCTCTTCCTACCCCTTCATTTGGACCCTTTCGTTGTGCACTGAGTGGCTTGGCATTCTAGGTTGCCCCATAATCTGATTACCGTTGAAATGTCGACTAACAGTGCCAAACTGTTGATAAAGTAACAGAGTAGCTGAAGTACTACCCATGTAAGGGATATTGGGTTGGATTGGTGACTGCATACCCGCACCAAAAAAAAGTAGTTGCATATGAGGTTGCTCATTCATACTACCAAAATAATTTTCGAATGGTTGAATTGGATCAAGAAAACCTCCAAACATTCACTGAAGGTGTTTGTTTCATAATTTTGATCAGCAGGATCATACTGTGGGGTCGGTTGTGGTGCTCCTCCACCCGCATCATTCCTAACCGTTCAACTACGACCACGTCCACCATTGAGTCCAGACATCTAACAAATAAGAACAAAATAAAAAAAATACAACCGCGCAGATATTTATAGTATTGTCAGTGAAACAATTACAGTGCATATATATAATTGTTTTTTTGGGTTTGCAATTAAGAAAAACTACATATACATGCATAAATATCCATACAATGAAAAGATTAAATCAATCATTGTGGGACACATCGTCATCGTCATCATCACCACTTTACAATGCCATATTTTCATCATCATCATCATCAGTGTCTTCAGCTTCATCCTTTCATTCACCTTCTTCATCCTCTTCATCACCATCATCATGTTCACCATTTGCATCATGATCATCACCCCAATCATGCCCATCAACATCATCAGCTTGTGTAGTTTGATCGACTAATGTTGTGGCTATTACATTATCCACATTCATGGTTGTCATTCCTAACTGTTGATAGGCAAGTTCTAGATTATCCTTATCTTTAGGAGCACCACGAGGTTTGTTTGGTATAGCTACCCACCAATTCGCTTTTCCTGATATCCCCTTAGGGTACTTAAGATATACCACTTGGGTTGCAATATCAGCAAATATGAATGGGTCAAACTTTCTGTAACGTCTGGTATGATTAACCTCGAGATATGGGGTAAATTTAGGATAACGTAGCCCCTGAGGAACATCCGGGTCAAACCACTCATAAGTAAAAAGTACACATTTTTTAATTGGCTCACCCATAAATTCAACATGAATAATTTCATGAAGTATGCCGTAATAATCCCCTGATACTTCATCACCTTCGGCAACTCCTTTGACACATTTATATGTTCCTTTACCTTCATTTCTAGCCTTGGTATGAAACCGGTAACTATTAACTTTATACCCAGAAAAACATTCCACTACCATAATCAGTCCATGAGAAAGTTCACCAAAAAATCTTGCCTCTCATCATTAAACACCCGATAAGAATTGGCCTATGAAGAAAAAAAGAAGGTAATCCTCTTTAGAGTTACAAAAATGTTTTTTAGGAGTTGAAGGTTACTTAAGAAAAATTACTTACATTACACTGAAACCATTATGCAAAATTTGCCTCGATAAACAAGTCAACTTCCACATCACTCGTGTTTGGATTATGACCGCGAAATTGATGTCTGAACCAACTGTAATGTTTAACGAATGAAATTAATTAATTATTATTCAACAATTATTAAGTATTCAAATGAAACTTTCAGTCATTAATATACTTACTCTAAATATGGTTGCACTTCATCACAATTCAGCAAAATGTGAACGTGAGCGACACAATACTCCGCTCAGTAAGATATCTTTTTTCTCGATTTCCAAATGGAGTATCCTTACGGTTAAACACCGAAAGAGTTCGCATTTGTGGTTCGGGTTATTGTAGAT
The DNA here is from genome assembly GCA_029747015.1 of Carnegiea gigantea. Taxonomy (NCBI): domain Eukaryota; kingdom Viridiplantae; phylum Streptophyta; class Magnoliopsida; order Caryophyllales; family Cactaceae; genus Carnegiea; species Carnegiea gigantea. Next base: position 8,609 of record JAKOGI010003892.1, read on the forward strand.
CCTCATTACGCCCAATACTTGGGCAATGCAAGCTTGACTGAAAATACTCAGTAAAATGTTTTATCTCAAATGCTAAGTATGCGTGAACTATAGATGCCTCTATACGAGCTTTATTCTTTGTCGTAGGCTTCAACCAGCTAAAGTACCTCTCAAAAGGATACATCCATCGATATTGAACAGGACCACCCAACAAAGCTTCTTCGGCTAAATGAATGGTCAAATGTTCCATGACATTCTAAAAACCAGGAAGGAAAACTGCCTCCAACTTACAAAGAATTATAGCAATGTTCTTGTTCATCTCTTCCAGCATGCTATCATGCTAACATGCCTCAGAAGTTGATGCTTCCAATACGGCAACTCCCAAAAGATACTTTGCTTTGTCCAATTATGTTCATTTTTCTCAAATCCCGGAATTTGAAAATGGATATCTGTAGTCACTTTAGGCAATGTCGATACTATATCAGACAACATTTCACCAAAAATCCTTTGGGGAGGGCCAATGTGTATGCTCTTCCCTTTACGAAAAGCAACTTTATTAGCTTTAAAACAATGATTCCGAGGCAAGAACCGACGATGGCAATCGAACCAAGATGGCTTTTGGCAATGCTGTAACTGGAATGCACAATTTTGGTGCATACAAACCGGACATGCTAACAACCTATGAGTACTCCAACCGGATAACATAGCATATGCGGGAAAATCATTAATTGTCCATTTCAACACGGCATGCAATCTAAAAGTTTCCCTACATGAAACATCAAATGTATCCACTCCAGCATCCCACAGCATTTTCAACTCATCATTTAAGGATTGGAAGTACACATTAATCCTGTTCTTCAGATTTATTGGACCCGGAATAATACAACTTAAAAACATGTATGGAGTGGTCATACACATATCTGGAGGCAAGTTATAAGGTGTAACAACAATTAGCCACACAGAATACGATCTTCTAGATATGGAAAATGGTGTGAAACCATCAGCACAAAGACCTAACCTTACATTCTGAGGCTCTGCTGCAAAATTTGGATACTTTTGGTCAAAATGCTTCCAAGCTAATCCATCCGACGGATGCCGGAGAACACCTAATTCTTGGCGGTGCTCATGATGCCATCTCATATGGATGGCAGTCCTTTTTGAGGCATACAATCGTTGCAATCTTGGGATTAAAGGCAAGTAGTGCATTTTTGCATATGAAACATCCTTATGACCTCGTTGGTTGGATTTCTTTGATAATTGTCTTGCATGTCCACAAAATTTTCATGCGGACAAACCCTCATCCTGTTTATAATAAAGCATGCAATTATTCGGACAACAATCAATTTCCTGAACATCCATACCTAAATCTCTCACTTTTCTGAGCTATTGATGATAATTTTTTGGAATGCCACTTTCAGAAGGGCATATATCTTTCATCAGGTCAACAACTTCGTTGAAACAACATTAAGACATATTGTGCCCCGATTTAATACTAAGTAGCCTCACAGATGTTTCAAGTTCAGTTATGTTACACTCTTCATACAACGATCTTTGGGCAGATTCAAGCATAGTGTAAAATGCCTCAGGATTTACGTCATGATGGCTACTCATGTTCATTTCATTAGCTTGGAAGGCAGCATGAAGCATGTTCTCCATATGATTATGATCGTTGTGATCATAATCAAAATTCATAGAATGTGAACTACTTGCACCCCCTGCTTCTGAATTATCTTCTTCCCCGTAACTTGTCCATTACCAATAATTCTTCACAAACCCCTTTCTATACAAATGATACTTTACAACGTCAGGTGCAAAATATTACATATTCTTGCACTTCACACATGGACATCTATAAACTCCGTTAATTCTATACTCCTCCTGATTTCGGGCAAATTCATCAAACATATTAACTCCTATCAACCACTCATCTCTAAGTGTATGTCCATTAGGATTTCTTCTTCTATACATCCATTGACGATGCAACGGCCCATCCATATGTTGCTAATATGATTGCCTTAATTGTTATGTAAACTACAATTAATTGCAATAAAAATCTTTTAGAAATCTATTTAACCAATTCAACATATATATATGTATTACATAAAAATATATTTAATAGAACTATTAAATATATCGTAACACACCCAATTAAGCATCAAACATAAATTACATAATTTATTTCACACTTTATTCAAATAAACAAACAAAAAAAAAAAACAAAATACTATTACCCAAAAGATAAAATAAAAATACTTAACAAATCAAACAAAAAATCAACCATACCTCAAACAAGAATATTCTTTACATACTTCCTAATCATTAATATACACAATAAATCAAACAAAAAATAAATATACTTAACATACTTAAACAATTCAAGCAAAATTTCACATCACTATATTATTTGTGAAAATAAATGTAATCAAGCATCAAACACAAATGAAATTATTACTTTCATACTTCATCCAAATAAATAAATCCAAACAAAATTAATAAGATATAATACAATTAACATAATGAGCAAACTTCAATTAATATATACTTAACACACCTCAATATATACTTAACATACCTCAAAAATACATACACTTCACATACTTACAAAACATTAATATAGTTCACAAATCAAACAAAATACAAACATACTTAGAAAATTTAAAGTATTCACTAAAATAAAACCCATCACACATGTCTAATGTACTTCAACATTTCATAATAATTATATAATTATTATAAATGTACATACTTATCATATTTTACTCCACTTATTCAAATAAATACATTTCACAAATAAAATTAAAATTTAATATAATTCACATCCATATTTTACGAAAAAAATAAATTAGATATTAAACCAACCAAATCATACGAAAAATTAACCATATCTCAAAAAAAGAATATTATTCACATACTTACCAAAAATTAATATGCACAACAAATCGAACAAAAAATAAACATAGTTAACATTCTTAAACCATTTACCAAAGCAAAACATATATTACACATGCTTACGTACTCACAACTATTTCAATTATTCAAATCAACATACATTACATATTAAATTAGAGTTACAGTATACTTTTTCCCTATCAAAAAAAATTCTCACAAAACCTAACATGCAACAATTAATGTAATTAAACATATATGCTAAAAAAAAATAAATTTAACATAACAATATTATTTATCCACATAAGTCGCATTAAGCATCAACCACAAATTAAGCACCTTATTTCACACTTCATCTAATTAAACAAACCCAATCAAAAATAACAAAATACAATTAACATACTTAGCAAACTTAAATTAATATATACTTAGCATACCTAAATATTGCAAAAATATAACAAAAATTCTTAACATATCAAACAAATCATAAAAAAATTAAACGTACCTCAAAAAACATACATGCTTAACATATTTAATATTTTATAATAAACAAACTTGTTTTACTTAAATTATTCACTTTAGTAAAACATATTATACATGCTTAACATATTTAACATTTTAAAATAATTAGGTAATTATTTCAGATGTACATGCTTAACATGTGTTACTCTGCTTATTCTAATAAACATATTTTACAAATTAAATAAAAGACTAACGCAATTCACATTCATATTCTACAGAAAAAATAAATTATTCACACTAAACAAACATGCTTCAAGATTACAATTCACAAAAATGAACATCACATATCAAATTAACACAATTTTAAAGCGCAACAATTCTACTAACCTTTAAACACCTGAAAAATCAAGCGGATTGGCGGCGGCGGCGGCACTGGTGGCGGCGGTGGCAGTGACACTGGTGGCGTTCGTGGCGGCGGCGGCAAAATTTGGAAAATCAAAACTGTAAAAAATATCAATTAACTTGACTATTTCAATTTTAAACAACAAATTAACCAAAAAAATACTTACCGTTCAATTTTCCGACCACCGAAACCTTCAAACCTCACTTTCTCTCTCTTCCTTCTCCTCCCTTTCTCTCTTTTCGAACCTCACCTTCTCTCTCTACACTTTGAAAATGCTGGCCAAAACACCCCCCAAATTTAAAACCCAGACGCGGCCATTTCGAGATCTGCGCCCAAATTGTCCGACAGAAAAACCGACGGGGACCGACGGATTCCGACGGGTTTTCGTTGGAATTTCCGATAGAAGCCTTTTCCGTCAGAAATTCCAAAATCCGTCAGGTCCCATCTGTTTTTCCGTCGGGTCCTCTGATATTTTCCGACGACCGTCTACTGCGTCGCTTTTTTCGTCGGAGTTCGACATCGTTTTTGTAGTGAATAGTCAAAATTAAAAGGAGAGAATGAATCTTCACCTAGCAAGGAAGAGGCAACAAGTGGTGGCAGCCCCCATTGGTGGAGTATATCTCTCTAAAAGCTTCCTAGAAGATGGGGAGGAAATCCTAGAAATTACCTCTCATAGCATTTGTCATTTTCTTTGAATTTTTGAGTTATTTCTTATGATATTTTGTATAACTCTTGTTAGTCTACTTTTCCTGCTAATGATTTAGATTATTCCCCTTATTTTGGGTATTTGTAAGCCCATTCCCCTTAATATAAGGACAATTTTGATAAATGAATGAATTGAAGGGTCAGAAACCATTTTCTCTCTTAAAAATCTCTTAATCTTTTTCTCTAATTTAGAATGGTGATTTAGAGCATTTTCATAAAATTTCTCTTTCAAGGATCTAAGTCTTTAGGAAAGATATTTGGTGAAAAGCATTCATGCTTTTACGATCTCATTTTTTGGTCTCTAATCTCATAATCACCTTAACTGTTTGAGATTAAATTGAAAGATGACCATCCACTTTTAGGTGGGTGCTTCAATGATTGAAGATCTTGGGACAGGTTCCGTACCCCTGAGCTGCTTCTCAACTTTAATAGCTAGATTTCAAACATCATCAAATGAGAGGTAAGGTTGTTAGTCTACCTTGTTACCAATGCTGAGGGATAGGTCTTCGATAAACTTAGTTATCGTAAGATCAAGCTCTTTATTTAATTCACCCACTTTGTGTTGCTGAAACTCCCCAATGTACTCTTTGACCTTAAGATTCAGCTTGATAAGAGAGGCGATCTTGACGCACAGATCTTGCTTATAGGAGGATGGTGAGAACCCCTTATCTATATACTCCTTGAGTTTGGACCATATCTTTGTCTTTGATGTTCATCTTCGTGGTTAAATGGGGGAAATTTGGTGAAATCAAAGTGTGGGGTTTTGGGAGTGGATTTAGTGGTGAAAGATGAGAGTTTTTGTTGAACAATGAAGATGAACATTTTAATTGAGCAATCCAACTAAAAGAGGAGCCTGTAGCTCTGATACCACCATGATGAGGTTAATTCTTTAACTCCTAAGATCATAAAACATTTAAGAGAAACACAAAATAATGGCTACCCCTCGTTAGATTCAGCCTCTAACTATCAAATTGATTGTGATATTAGAGCCCAAAATTATTATCCCTAGAGACGGTAAATACTCTCCACCCAATTTCACTCCTTAAGGTTTATAACCACTAAAGAGAAATTTCAAAAGAGAAAATCTAAGTCACCACTTTAGAAAAAGAGAAAGGTTAAGAGATTTTTAAGAGACTTGTACATTCTAATTCATTCATTCATCAAATATGAAGATATAGTAAAGGAAATGGTGGTATGAATACCCAAACTAAGGGGCGTTAGCTGATATATTAGTAGAATAAGTGGACTTAAGAGATTCCTGCAAATTATCTCAAGAAATAAATCAAAAACTCTAAAGATAATGACAAGTTTTATGAGCTAAAATTTTTGAGATTTCTCTCTGATCTTCTAAGAAGGTTCTAGAGAGTTGTAATCATCCAGTGGGAGTGCCCACAACTGATGCTTCTTTCTTGATAGGTGTAGATTCATTCTATATATGGAAGTCCCAAAGTTTACAACTATATTTTCTCTAAATGAAGCCAAAATCTAAATTGCTATAAAACTTAATTTTGTGTAGGTTCCACTTAATCTTAACCGTGTCTCCCATAAACGGCATCCAATGCCAATTTTTATCACATGAGGACAAATGTTACGGGAAAGTAAATAAACTATGATTTTCATCAATTAGACACCCTTAGGCAAGAGCGTAAATTTACCCAAATTCAACAAAATTATTGGCACAAACCTGCACTATAGCAGTTGTAGTTTCGCTATTTTCAGGGAAAGGAAATGGGAATTAATATTAAGGTTTACTCTATATTCCTAAACTAAACTCATTAGAATTCCCAAAAAAGCATCGAGCACCTAAAATAGTCTTCTTCTGGTGGTTGAAACATCGAGGAATGTGCTGATTTACGATATTCTTAATGTGGAAGTTCTGGATAGGACTTAGGTAAGGATCATGACTGACCACAACAAGTTGAAATTTGTTAACCTTAGGTTTCAATTATTCTCCTCTAGAAAACTTTTTGTAATCGAACTCTCACTTCTTAAGGGATGTCTTGACTGCCTTGTTATCTTTGCTATTGCTTCATCTTCATTATCAGAGGATACATCTTGGTGATCAAAATCCTTCTTAGTAACCTTCAAAGTGATTCCTTTGTTGGGTGGATCATTAGATTCTTCTCAAAGATGAATCTCATGGGTGCGCAAGTTTCCTAATAAATCACCCACCTAGAGAGTTTTAAGATTTATGACCTTCTTCAATGGCTGCCACTTTGAAGCCCTACTTAGATGTGGAGATGAAAGGCATCTAAGTATTTTCATCGCTATTTCTTTATTTGTGTAGCTTTAAGGTATTTACGATTGTTAACTATATCAGTAAACCTTGTGTACATCTTTGACATACTTGTCTGGTAGCGTTTTTAGTAGTTCATATTTTTGAACATAAATGCAAAATGTGATTTCATAACTTAACTGGTTCTTTTATAAGTGGTGATATGAGTATCCCACATCTCTTAGGTAGTCTCACAAATAAAGACTGTATTGAACTCATTAAGATCAATTGCACAAACTGCGATGTTAAGAGCTCTCTGGTTTTTTTGAACTTTGGACTCTTCTTCTTCGGTGAATTCTTCTTCTACTTTTAGAATCATCTCTTTTGTTTTTCTCATTTCTTAACTTTCGTTAAAACATACTTTCCCTTACTAACAACATTTTATGTTTCTAATTCTTAATCCTTTAAGAATATCTTCATGAGTTTTCCTTTTCCAATAGGCAAAGTTAGTTCCCTTAAATATAGTTGATTTAGCTCCCTTAAATGTAGTTGATTCAGTGTATGACCGATTTTAATCCACCTCAGAGGCGCCAAATATTACCATGAGCTTTGCTCACTTTAAAGATAAAATCAAATATGAGTAAGACAAGCTCTAACACTAAATTATTGGTCCCATAAATCCAGGTAAGTCATCTTAGAGGAGGGCCAATAGCGGAACAAGTAAAAACTTTGGTACTTTGAAAATTCATTGCTAAGATTAAACAAAGTAAGATGGAATGTGACTTTGAGTTTTTACAATAGTAGTAGACGAGACAAATGCTCTCTTAAGTAGCAAAATAAACAAAGTAAAGTACATGCAGAAAGTAAATAGATCAAAGACATAAGATTTTCACAAGGTTTACTCAAATTAACCTTGGGCTACTTCCCCACCTAAGGTCCTTTGTTGACCTTAGGTTTTAATCAATCTACTATCTTCTCAAGATATTTTGGCAGGAATCCTCTAACTCCTTGCCTACAATGAGATTTTTTTTCTCAAGCACTCTAATAACCCTAATTTTTAGAGTTCCCTAACTTTCAAATTTTACAATGGCCAATAAGTGTCTCACTACTACTTGTTCCCCACAAAGTTTTCAGAGAGCACTGTGCAATAGCTCATATATCACAGTAAGAGTGCTCTAATGCCTTTCCCATATACAAAGTTTCTTGAGGCACCCTAATGGATGCGCACAAGAACTCAACTCACACTCAAGATTGAATGCAAGTTAGCTAAGAGCAAACTGAACTTTAGCTAGAGTTTAGGTGAATATGAATTGTGAGAAGGAAGGATTAAATGAAACCAAACCTGTTCTTAGATACAAAATCACTACTAAGAACAAGTTTAGGACCATTAATCCTATTTAGGATGCAAAAACACCACATAAGGATTACGATTCACTTCATTACCACCTTACTCGGCCTACGCAAGGATAAACAAGTTTGAGTTTTTAAGGGATTCAAAGGAGCCAAGCTCAATGTTCTTTCATTTAATTTTCAAAGCTGATTGCAAAATGAGCTTCCAAAAGCCCTTATACACATCCCTCCCTTGCTTCCTAGGAAGGGAGGACGTTTCGTCCTACTTAGGAAACCTCTAAACTTGTTTCAGTTAACAAAATTTACAAAGCATGCTGAATTAAGCTAATTACAAATAATGAGCGTAGTAAATCAAAATACTAATGACTAACTCAAGCTTAATCATGTTAATTAGCTTAAAGGACTTTCTTGCACATGGAGGAGAGAGAAAAATGGTTTTTGTTCCTCCCCCTTTGTGGCGAATTAATCAGATTGAGCTTCGTGTCTTCTTCTTTGCATTATAGTGGTTCATGTATTACTTAGGCATTAAGGAGAACATGAGATGTTTCCAGCCATCCTAGGTATCCAATAAGGTGATGAACTGCTCTAAAAAACCCTCCTAAGAGGGAAAATGTTGAGGTGAAGTAACCGGGCTCAAAGAGCCAATATTTGCTCAGTTTTGGTGCAGCCATGTGTCCTTGTTCTTATTGACTTTGACTTGGTTTCCTTGGTTGAGATAAATCCTCAGGATGTTGACAACCCCCCGTACTAGGAAATCAAGGCTAAATAAGGTTTAAGGTTCTTAAAACACGTAAGAAACCAAACCAGGTCGAATTACACACTAATCTAGCGCGGTTAAAAAAATCTAGTTGAATCTTCAACTTGCACTTGATTTAACTTGAACTTCTTTACATGCTTGATAGATAACTTCCTTAAGTATCATACTAAGCAAAAGGATTGGACGTTAACCTCAGGAAGGCTTAAGAAATAATATACACAAAACCAGACTTGTGCTTGGACTCGAACTCGGGACCTTCTGATTTTGACCTAGCTCATTCCTTGGACTTTGGTTAGTAAACTTGGAATATCTTGACTAACTTACAGTTCCAAATCAGGCTGCATTGATGAACCTCCATCACCCTCCCCTTGTTAACGAGAATTTGACCTCAAATATGTTAGGTAATCATCCCCTAAATATAGCCTCAAATCTGCCACATTGAATGTGGCTCAAATGCCATAGTCCCTAAGCAAATCAACCTTGTATGCATTGTCATTGACTCATTCTAAGACCTCAAATGGACCACCTGCTCGTGGCATAAGTTCGTTTTTACTTTTTAATGAAAAATGCTCTTTTTTGATGTGGATCCAAACTAGATCTCTAGATTAAAATACCATCTTCATTTTATGTTTGTTAGCTTGGGCTTGGTATGATATATTAGCCCTCTCTATTCTACCTTTCACTTGCTTATGGAGTTTTTGGGCTTCTTCCGCACACTTAGTAGCATCCACGCTTGGTTTTTGATCCATAAGCTGTAGTATAAGATTAAGGGGACTTGGGTATCAATTCCATAGACCACCTTGAATGGAGATAAGCTAGTAGCCTTGCTAGGTGCTTTGTTGTAGAAAATTCAGCATGGGGGAGTTATAGAACCCAAGCTTTTGAATGAGGTTTAATCAAAACTGTTAGGAGTGTGCCTATGGGTCGATTAGTTACGTCAGTTTAGCCGTCTGTTTGTAGATGGCAAGTGGTACTATACTTGCATTTGGGGCCCATTTTCTTCTATAAAGTAATCCAGAAATGACTAAGAAACTTAGTATCCCGAAATGACTAAGAAACTTAGTATCCCGATTTGAGGCAATAGATCATAGAATAACATGTAATCTCATGACTTCTTTGAAATATAACTCTACAATGTGTGTAGCATCATTTGTCTTTTGCAGGGTATAAAGTGGGCCCTCTTAGAAAACTTGTCCACCACGATGAGGATTGAATCTTTATTCCTTTGGGTTTTAGGTAAGCCTAGGATAAAATCCATACGTACATCAACATAAGGAAGGGTGGGAACCACTAGAGATGTTTATAATCCTTAGGGTAACAAGTGACTTTTAGCCACTTGACATGTAGTACACCTCCTCAAGATATCTTAGACATCTTTACTCATGCCTGGCCAATAATAATGTTCTCTTAAAATAGTCAGAGTCTTGTTTCCACCATAATCACTAGCTAATGAACCACTATGAACTTCTCAAATCAGAAGTTCTTGAGTGCTACACTTTGGAATGCATAAGTGAGTACCTTTGAACAAATAACCTTCTCGGACCAAAAAATCACCTTTGGGATGCTTTTAACAAGCTAAATGAAGCTCCCCAAAGTCTTCATCTTTAGCATATAGAGATTTTAGATGCTTAAAACCCAAAATACAAGCATCAAACTGAAATAGTGGCGAGCGCTCCTGGATAATGCATCTGCAGCTTAATTGATCTTCCCAGACTTATGCTTGATTGTGAAATGGAATGACTAGAGATATTCCATCCATTTAGCATTTTGTGAGTTCAATTTGTGTTGCCCTTGAATATACTTGAGGGCCTTATGATCAAAATGTAAAATAAACTCATTAGCCATCAAGTAATGACTTCAATGCTCTAAATAGTGCACAACTGCATAGAATTCCTTATCATAAGTTGAGTATTTTCTTCATGAATCACATAATTTCTCACTAAAAAAGGCTAGGGGCTTACTTTCTTAAGTGAGCACACCATGTATACCCACGCCAGATGCGTCGCACTCAATCTCAAATACTTTGTCAAAACACTGTACAGCTGGCACCAGTGCTTAACTTAGCTTGTTCTTGATCTATTCAAAGGGAGATTAGGGGTCCATATGAAAGATGTACCCTTAATAACCTCAGTCATAGGAGCCATAATAGTACTAAAGTTTTGCATGAACCACCTGTAAAAAGAAGAAAGTCCATGGAAGCTTTGTACGTCATGTATACTTTTTGAAGTAGGTTATGGCCGAATAGCTTCGACCTTGCCCGCATCTACCTTGATGCCGTGAGCAGCAATAATATAACCTAAAAAAGTCACCTCATTGGAGAAGAAGGTACACTTCTTAAGGTTATGAAACAACTTCTCCTTTTTAAGAACCATCATAATCTGATTTAGATGGTTTTGGTGCTCTCTTTCATCCCTGCTATAAATCAGAGTGTCATTAAAATAAAACACTACCAATTTACAAATATAAGGCCTCAATACTTGATTCATAAGGCTCATAAAAGCACTTAGAGCATTGGATAAGCCGAATGGCATAACAAGCCACTCAAACAAACCTCTTTTGGTTTTGAAAGCAGTTTTCCACTCGTCACCTTCTCCGATTCTGATATGATAATAACTACTTCTTAAATCAATCTTAGAAAACACCCTTGAACCATGTAGTTCATCCAACATATCTTTAAGTCAAGGTATAGGATACCTATGCTTGATTGTAATCTTATTTATAGCATGGCTGTCTGCACACATACGCAAACTCCCATCTTTCTTCGGAACTAAAAGAGCTGGAGTGGTGCATGGACATAAGGACTCTCGAACTAATCCATCAGACATCAATTCTTCTACCTGGCGTTGAATCTCTATAGTATCCTTGGGGTTTATTCTGTTGGTTGGTTTACTTAGAAGAATGGATCCTGGGATAAGATCAAGATGATGTTGCATATCTCTTTTTGGGGGTAACCCTGAGGGTATTTCTTCTAGGAAAACATGGTTAAATCATTTAAATAACGAATTGGCTAAAGGATGGTTTGGCAAGGGGAGTTCGAACTCTTTTTTAATAGCTAGTATCCACTCTTTAAAAGCTCTAAATTCATGATAAGAGGCTTTTAATAGAGGTTCACCACATGTAAGAAGCAAATTCGAATGTTCTGGGCTTTTTTATGGTTTATTTTTGTGGAGTTCAGAAGGGGATAAGGGTGTTAAGTGATCTTCTTTCCTCCCTTGGAGAAGGAATATGTATTTAGGAATCCATTACGCATCGCTTTCTAATCATACGTCCACAGAATCCCTAACAGGATATGGCATGCGTCCATAGGAGTCACATCAAACCATAACTCATCTTGGTAATTCTTTCCAATGGAAAAGGAAATCAAGCAACTGGAGTTAACTTGTAATCCTTTGCTTTGATTTAACCACTGGATATTATAAGGGTGTGGACTGTAGCTTAGAGGCCTAATTTTTCAATCATGCTAAGTGAAACCACATTAGCACAACTTCCTCCATCAATGTTCAAAGAACACACCTTCCCCTAAACTGTACATCTGGAGTGAAAGATGAAGATGTTCTCTCTTTGTTCATCTTTAACTCCCTTTTGACCACTCAAAACTCTTCTTAAACAAGCACTTCACCCTCATCAGCTTCTATCTCTACTTCCTCCTTATTTTCTTCCTGATTCTCCTCTTTTTCTTTTTCGATTTCATCCTCGTTTATGGCCTCCCATTCAGCCAAAGTGATTACTTTTCTATTTGGGTAGTCTGTAGCTATGTGTCTAAGTCCTTGGCATTTGAAACATCTTATGGTACTCCTTGGACTAGGATTAGGTCGATTTTGTAGAGGTTGGGTTTTTTAGGAATTTAGGGTTCTTTGTAGGGTGGAAGGGATTTGGAGTTGTGGGCTTATGAAAGTTACTTGAACATAATCGTCATCAAAAGTTGAGTATTAATTCAACCATGTTAGAATACGTAGGATCAAAACCCCCCAAGTATCTAACAGTCGCGTGTTTTTTAGGGTCTTGAATATCACACTTGGTTAGGAGTTTCTCACACTCTCTTGTGTACGCCTCTACACTTATACTTCCCTGAGCTAATTCGTGCAGTTGAGAGTAACTGTCTTGTATGTAGGAGGTGGGTAAGAACCGAGACTTGAGCTCGGATTTCATTTTCTCTCATGTTTTGGTCTTCTCCTTTCAGTTTCTTATTCTTTTGGCACACAAATTTGTCCATCAAAGTGAAGTATACTGTAATAGCCCAACCCTAAATCATATTCATTTATTTAATTATTTCATGTTAATAATTTTCTCACATTAATTTATCATGTTTAATCATCCCAGTGAAAAAAAAATATTTGGGCCCTAACTTTACAATGCGGGTTTTATTTATTTATTTATTTATTTATTCATTTATTTATTAATGAAAATTTTGAGAAAATTGACAGTAGGCCCTAATAATTATAATGGAAGTGATTTAATTTATTTTTCCACATCGTCACAAAAATTTAATTTCAAGTGACATAAAAACATTATCGTTATGAAGCGTTTTATTCCCGAACCCAACTTATTTCGGTCCAACTTGAAGCCCAACAAGTTTGCATTCTTTAACCTAGCTAGATAACCATGGTTGAAGCATAACCATGGTTGGATAAAGCTACATTTGGAGGATAAAATTCAGCCATGCATTCTTGATTTCATTCTAGCCAAACAAACTCAAACACTCACACATCTCCTTCTCTTCTCTCTCCATCAACCCACAGCAACCCCCCACAATAGCTGTAGCAACTATCTCCTCCACCAGGACAGCCACCAGCCTCCACCACAACCACCACCAACCATCCCCCTCACCTCACACCACATACACTTCTTGTTACCAAGCATCAAAGTGAGTAATCTTGAACTTGATCTTGTTGGTTTTGATTTTTATTTTAGTTTTGATTCTTTTTTTGATGTTTGTGATCATTGATCGTGATGTTTTGATAAGAAATAAGAGTTATTTTGGTGTTGATCATGGTGTAGTTGAGCTTGAATCATGTTCGGGTTTAGGGGTGATCATGTTCATGCAAGCTTAATGTTAAAGTGTTGGATTTTGATTGTTTTATCTTTGATTTGGTCATCTTCTAACCTATTGGTGTTTATGCTGATATTTTTGGTGATTTGAAATGAGTTGGGGTGAGTCCAAGTTGGCTATGAACTAGGGTTTTGGCAAGTGATGTATGGTTTGGATTAAATTAGCGTTAAGCTTGGTTTGTGTGTGTGTTTGATTGAAAAATGATATTTACTAGGTATGATTATAAAGTGAAATTGAGTGTGGTGGTTTTGTATGATATTGTGATGGACCAAAGCTTGTTTAATGCTTTTAAGGAATGGTTTAAGTTGAGGATTTTTGGGAAAGGAGAGGGAAAAGCTAAAACAGTGAGGGCTGGAAATTTTAGAAAACAGGGCATATTTTGGGATTAAACTTGTAATGATCGGCTCATTAGAAAATTATAATTTTTAGTGGATAGATAGTTATGTCTGTTAGCTTTCAAATGCCTTTTGAATCACCTTCATCCGAGGTACATGGAAAACGTTCTGGTCGTTTTACAAACACTGTACAGAATGAACCAAAACTGACATGCTTGTGTTTTAACCTCATTTTGGGAATTCTATTGTGGGAATCAAGCTTGGTATTCCAAATGAAAGTTTTTTTAGACTTCTTAAGCTTTTTATATTGGGGTTTTGAGTCTTGATCGGAAATGGTAGGACTAAGTTGCGAGTCATTCATTTTAGCTCTTATTTCACTCCTATTTTTACTTTTACGAACTTATTATCTTGGATAATAAAAATAATTGCTAATTATGTGTTTCTAAAATAGGATTTTGAGCAGAAAGCAGGGCCTAATCTATGATTCCTTCCACTTTTGTGCATAATATTATTCAGTGAGCTTACAGTTAAAAGTTTCAGGTACGTTCATTACCTGTATCCTTAGAAATTAGCACCTATTTATCAAAATTATAATGTTTTGGTGAGTACATCAATGAATTAGTTTAATTCTTGATTTATCACATAGTAAGTGACCCCATTCGTTATCAGTTATAGGGCTTTGTCCTTCAGTTACCTGCACAGCTTCAGGCTAGGTCTCCTGATCGACCTGGCCGGTGTACACCTATCACATATCGTAACAGTTACCAGGGGTTCAGTATCAGATTATAATTAGTAATGCAGTTTTATATTCATCTTATTCCCTGTTTTTAAATTAAAATGAGTTACAATGCGGGCCCAAATAGTTTTTTTTCAATGACCATTTAACAATATAGGAATGCATGTACTGAACTTTAGCTCAAATTAGAAATGTTTCCATATTTTGTTTTAGGAAAAGCCTCAGTGAATCACCCTCAGGCTGACAGGCCTACTGGAGAAGGCAAGTGAGAGTTAAAGTCTAAAAGGAATAATGGTGTGATAGTGATGTAATGTCTTGAGCACTGTATTATGAAATACTTTGATGTTAAGCTGTACACTCTAGAGGGGTTACTGTATTTTGGTGAAAGCCCTGGATTAGTTGAATGTTTTGATGTTAGAATTTATATATATATATATATATATATATATATATATATATATATATATATATATATATATATATGTAGTTTTATGGGATTGTCATGTTATGAATGCCTTTTGATATTAAACATTGATTATTATGGCTAAGTTTATCATGTATAAGTAAAGCCTTGTCATTGTTGGATGGCAGTAATGCCTGATCATTTGGGTTATTATTTCTAATTGGAGAAACTAATGAAAGGAACGCAAAAAGTGAACTATGTACATTTAGGGGCGTTACAGATTTGGTATCAGAGCCAGGTTGAGATTTTCTTTGTGGAATGTGGAGTTTAGATATAAGAGGCTGAGAATGGTTGGTAGTGAGGGTCATTGTATATTGGTAGAGTGGTATTAGAAGTGTAGTAATGATATTAGAAATGCCTGTTGCTTACGTTTACATGTTCCTTAATTATGGTTATCTATGCCTCTCATATATGTGTTTTTCTTTGCTAGATGGACCCGTATGGCATTAACATGATGTCGGGTGCATCTATGGCTACTCACATCGCGATGCTAAATGCTAGTATAGAGGCTCATGCACAGGACCGTTTCTCTGAGTTTTACAGTATTACGGTCCGTGCACATTGACTGCTCTGGTCTATACCAACAGTTAATCCGTGGCAGAATTCAGACTCTTTTATCATCATTTCATGATAACGGGGAACCCAGGCTGGGACAGACCTAGGTTCCAGGTCCAGGAGGCTTGGGCTACCATCACTTCAGAGTTGTTGTTGAGAGAGGAGTCTCAGCAAAGGGGGCTCACTATGGAGACTCTTCAACATGCCTTTCTGTTACATCAGGCACATTCCCGGCCTGTAGCCCCAGCACTAGCACATGGACCACCCTCCCCGCCCGCACCAGGCACCCCACTATTGCCCGACAGTCCTGGGGAGGTTCATGTGGTGGTAGGCCTCCCTGATACACCAGAGATAGTGGCAGTTAGTTCTAAGGACGACGGCCATTTGGAGGAGGATGATGATCCCGAGGAGGATCAGGACATTGATGAGGTGGTGGTGGAGCAATAGTGGGATCAGGAGATTGACGAGATGATAGTGGAGCAATAGGTTAAGCAGAAGGTTGGTGATGCCGAATCAGAGGCATCGACTAGTAGCTTCGATTCAGGCGAAGAGCCTGATGATGAGTTTGACCCGGATTACGATCCATCTAGAGATCTTTAGGTGGTTCTAAGGGTTGGTGTCAGTAGACTTCTTTTGTTTGAGCCCTGTTTGTATATAGCATGGTCGGTTTAGATGGATGTATTTTGTGTAGTATATGACATTGTAATATAATAGTCAGTTAGATCCTCTCTGACCGTGATGACATGGTCCGTTTCTCTTTTTGGTCATGTGACAGATCTAGTGTCTTGGGGCTAGTTAGTGTTTGCAGTTGAGGTAGGAGTCCAAATTGACTTTGCCTAGTCAGTTAGATGTGATATGTTTCGCTGATCATGTATATAAATAGGCAGTTATGTATGTAAATAAGCAGTTATGAAATGATATAATGAAGCTTTGGGTTTGTTTTCAATAATCTTTGACTTATATTAAATGTATTTGTTCGGCATGCTTATCTTATATGTTTGGGTATTTCAGTGATTGAATTGTTTCGTTTAATATATGATCACAATGCCTGAATCAGTGCACAATAATACAGAGGTTGATATAGAGCAAATCTCGGATCATGGTTAGGGATTGGGTGATTAAGCCTCCCATCATGTGCCACTAAATTTTTGCCAAATGCCACCAATTCCTTCTGAGTTAGCTAACACTATTGGGGGCCCGAACTACTGGCCGGCCTTAGTAGCTGAACTGATGAAGCAGATTTCCCAAGTACCCACTGAAACCCCTCCTAAAGAGGATAAATTAGCGAATAGGGTAGCACGATGCAACCCTTAAGTGTACGATGGAACTTATAATCCAGTAGTATTGGAGGAATGGGTAAGGGGAATGAAGAAAATCTTTGCAGTGGTAAAAGTGCTAGGAGGAAAAAAAGTAAATATTGAGACATTTATTTGATTGGTGAAGCCGATATTTAGTGGAACATCATTAAAGATAAGTTCATAGGGCCTGAATTCACCTGGAGTAAATTCCTCAGTGAGTTAAGGGAAAAATTTTACCCTGTTGTGGCCCAAAGACAAAAGGAGAAAGAGTTTATGGAGTTGAAGAAGTGTGGTAACATGATTGTGATGCAGTATGCTAGTAAGTTTACAGAATTATCCAGGTTTGTCCCTGAATTTGTATCATCTGAAAGGTTGAAGATGAGAAGGTTTGAAGAGGGTTTGGCCTTCCACATTCGAAATCAGTTAGCTAGGCAACCAATCTTGACTTACCCGGAGCTATATGAGCGAGTCGCTGAAGTAGAGTGAGTGAAGTCAGAGCTAAGGGCCATGAACCCGATTAGCCAAAAGAGGAAGGGAATTGAGCGAGGAACACCGAGTGAGAGTGTGAACAAGAAGAAACTTTTTCCTGCTCCTCCTAGGAGTTGTCATGCAATCTCAGCAGAGCCCTATGGGAAATGTGGAAGAATAAATCACACCACCCCTGAACGTTGAGTAGGAACCAACAAGTGAATGTGGTGCGGAAGCCCTAAACACCTTATTGCTGCATGCTCCCAAAGGTTGAAGGCTGTAGGTAAGGGTGCAACAAAACCCTTAGCCCCACCTAGTGAAGGTGCCCTACCAACAAGGCCTGTAGCAGTAGGATAGGCATATATCATGAGCAAGAAGGAAGCTGCCACCTTTGGTACAGTAGTCACTGGAACTCTCTTTTTAAATTCAAAGCTATTTTATGCATTATTTAATTTGGGTGCTACTCATTCATTTATATCCACCTGATCTGCCATGCAATTGAACCTGGAGGATAGGAGAACGAAAACCAATTATAGGATCAAGCTACCCAATGATTGTGTGATTGAATGCCCTATCTCCTATAAACTTGTTCCCATTACCATTGATGGAACCGCCTTCCCTGTGGATTTGATTTAATTTGATTTATCTGATTTTGACATCATTCTGGGAATGAATTGGTTGCACACCTATGGAGCTAAGATTGACTGTGAGGATCTTAAGGTTATTTTGATGAAAAAGGGAGAGAAGTATTCTTCTATGGGCGGAGAGAGGAAAAATCCTATCCCTTGATTTCAGCTATGAAAGCAAGTAAGCTATTATGTCAACGGTGTATTGGATATTAGTGTTATGCTATTGACACCCAAACAAAAGAAGAGAAAGCAGAAAATATTCCTGTCGTTTTGTGAGTTTGAGGATGTTTTTCCTAAGGAATTTCCAGGATTACCCCCATGGAGCGAAATTGATTTCGGAATTGAATTAATCCCAGGTGCCCAACCTATCTCCAAAGCCCCATATCGTATAACCCCAACAGAGCTTGAGGAACTGAAGACCCAGTTAGATGAGCTGTTGCAGAAGGGCTTTATTAGGCCAAGTGCGTCACCATGGTGTGTCCCCGCGTTATTCGTAAAGAAAAAGGATGGAACTTTAAGACTGTGTATTGACTACAAGGACTTGAACAAGATCACCATTAAAAATAAATATCCTTTGTCGCTAATCAATGACTTGTTTGATCAATTGTAAGGAGCAGGAGCCTTGTCTAAGATTGATTTGAGATCAAGGTACCACCAACTTAGGATTAAACCTGAAGACATTCTGAAGACTGCGTTTAGGAATAAGTATGGTCACTATAAGTTTGCAGTGATGCCATTTGGCCTCACCAATGCTCCCACAGCCTTCATGGATCTTCTGAACAGAGTCTTCAGACCCTACTTATAGAAGTTTGTGGTGGTGTTCATAGATGACATTCTTATCTATTCTAATAACAGAGATGAACATGTTGATCATTTAAGGATAGTGCTATAAACCCTGAAGGGGCATTAACTTTATGGCAAATTAAAGAAGTGTGAGTTTTGGTTAGAAGAAGTGGTGTTCTTGGGACATACAGTTACAAAAGAAGGAATCAAAGTTGACCCCCAAAAGATGAAGGCAACCACAGAATGGTTAAGGCCTACTAACGTTACTGAGATTAGAAGCTTTATGGGTTTAGCAGGCTATTATCGAAGGTTTGTTAAGGACTTTTCGAAAATAGCTTCACCCCTAACCAATCAGCTGAAGAAAGCGAATAAATTTGAGTGGACAAAGAAGTGTGAAAGAGCCTTTCAGCAGTTAAGGCAACAATTAACTACCGCCCCAATCCTAACACTACCAGTGGAAGGTAAGGAGTATACCATCTATAGTAATGCTTTAAAAATGGGTTGGGATGTGTTCTGATGCAGGAAGACAAGGCAGTAGCTTATGCTTCTCGATAGCTCAAGCCTTATGAGAAAAATTATCATACCCATGATTTGGAGTTAGTAGCCATGGTCTGTGCACTGAAAATTTAGAGACATTACTTATATGGAGTACCATGCAAGATTTATACTAACCATAAAAGTTTAAAGTATATCTTCACCCAGAAGGAGCTCAACTTGAGGCAACGGCATTAGCTTGAGTTGCTTAAGGATTATGATTTACAGATTCAATATATCCAAGAAAAGCAAATGTTGTAGCAGATGCCCTGAGTAGGAAAGCGCAACATAGCCCAAGCACTGTGGTGATTACCCATTTGAGTCTCTTGAAAGAACTTGAGGACTTGGAAATTCAACTAGTGTCCCATGGGCAAGCACATGTTCAATTATCAACACTTACCTTGCAGCCATCCATAGTGGAAGAAATTCGAGTGAACTAGGAAAGTGATCCTGAACTCCAAAGAATAAAATAAAATTTAGAGAAAGGAAAATCTCCTGGGTTTGTAGTACACGAGGATGGGACCTTATGATTCCAGAATCGCCTATGTGTACCCCAAAATGAGGAATTAAGGAACCAAATCCTAGAGGAGGCTCACAATACTCGCTATTCGATGCATCCAGGAGGCACCAAGATGTATAGAGACTTAAGACAATGCTTCTGGTGGAATAATATAAAGAAGGAGATTGCGGAATACGTAAACAAGTGTCTGACCTGCCAGAAAGTTAAAGCAGAGCATCAGTAACCCGTGGGTGAACTGTGACCCCTAGAAATTCCCACTTGGAAGTGGGATTCGATCGCAATGGCCTTTGTTATGGGTTTACCCCTTTCTACCTCGAAGTAGAATGGTATCTGAGTTATACTCGATCGGCTTACCAAGTTGGCCCATTTTCTACCCATTAAAGAAACCTGGGGAGTTGAAAAACTACCCCAATTGTATGTTAAAGAGATAGTTCGACTACACGGAATCCCCTTAAATACAGTATTAGACAGGGATCAAAGATTCCAAGCCCGTTTTTGGTAAGCACTTCAAAAGACCTTTGGGATCAAATTAAACTTTAGTAGCTCTTATCATCCTGAGACAGATTGGTAAGGCTAAAACAGTGAATCAAATTCTAGAGGACATGTTAAGAGCTTGTGTGTTGGAGTTCCATGGAAAGTGAGAAGATGATTTACCATTAGCCGAGCTTTCTTATAACAATAGCTACCAGTTCACTATCAGAATGGCCTCGTTTGAGGCTTTATATGGAAGAAAGTGTAAAACTCCACTGTGTTGGAGCGACTTGGATGAGGTATTGATTATAGGCCTTGAAATGATTCAGGAAATCGTGGAAATAATAAGAAGGATTCGAGAGCACACTAAGGTTGCCCAAAGTCGGCAAAAGAGTTATGTGGATAAGAGAAGGAGGCCTCTGGAGTTTCAAGTAGGTGATAAGGTTTTTCAGAAAGTTTGCTAACTAAGGGTATCAAGAGGTTCGAAGTACGAGGAAAACTGAGTGAAAGATATATTGGACCATATGAAATCATTGAAAAGTTGAATCCTGTAGCTTATCGCCTGGATCTGCCAGTAGAACTTAAACACTTGCATAACGTGTTTCACGTCTCTCAGCTTAGAAAGTATATCCCAGATCCAAATCACACCATTGCATCTGAACCTATTGAAATCACTGCAGATTTAGTATATAAAGAGTGGCCAATTCAAATACTAGATCGCAGGACTAAGCAATTGTGCAAGAAGCAGATGCCTCTAGTCAAAGTGCTATGGTCAAATCATACCTCCCAAGAAGCTACTTGGGAGACTAAAGATGAAAGCCAAGTACCCACATCTATCTGAGGTAATCTTGCATGGCATGACAAAGTTTTTAAGTTCCGAGGATGAAACTCTTTAAGGAGGGAAGGCTGTAATAGCCCAACCCTAAATCATGTTCATTTATTTAATTATTTCATGTTAATGATTTTCTCATATTTATTTATTGTGTTCAATAATCTCGATGAAAAAAATCATATGGGCCCTCACTTTACAATTGGGGTTATATTTATTTATTTATTTATTAAAGAAAATTTCGGAAAATTGATAGTAGGCCCTAATAATTATAATTCAAGTGATTTAATTTATTTTTCCATATCGTCACGAAAATTTAATTTCAAGTGACATAAAAATGTTATCATTACGAAGCATTTTATTCTGGAACCCAACTTTTTTCGGCCCAACTTGAAGCCCGACAAGTTTGCATTCTTTAACCTAGCTAGATAACCATGGTTGGAGCTTAACCATGGTTAGATAAAGCTACTTTTGAAGGATAAAATTCAGCCATGCATTCTTAGTTTCATTCTAGCCAAGCAAACTCAAACACTCACACATCTCCTTCTCTTCTCTCTCCATCAACCCACGGCAGGCCCACCCACAGCAGCTGCAGCCACCATCTCCTCCAGCAGGACAGCCACCAGCCTCTACCACAACCACCACCAACCATCCCCCACACCTCACACCACATACACCTCGTGTTAGTAAGTATCAAAGTGAGTAATCTTGAACTTGATCTTGTTGCTTTTGATTTTTATTTTAGCTTTGATTCTTGGTTGAATGTTTGTGATCATTGATTATGATGTTTTGATAAGAAATAAGAGTTATTTTGGTGTTGATCATGGTGCAGTTGAGCTTAAATCATGATATGGTTTAGGGGTAATCATGTTCATGCAAGGTTAATGTTAAAGTGTTGGATTTTAATTGTTTTATCTTCGATTTGGTCATTTTCTAACCTATTGGTGTTTATGCTGATATTTTCGGTGATTTGAAATGAGTTGGGGTGAGTCTAAGTTGGCCGTAAACTAGGGTTTTGGCAAGTAATGTATGATTTGAAGAGATAAAGCTCAAGTTTGTATTCAATTTTTACAAAAGTCCATTACAAATGGAAGAGAGGGGGTCTTTATAAGGCCTCCCTTCTTAGCACTCGGCCAAGGGTAGCTTACAAGCTGAAAAATGCTAGAAGACATGGTCTAAGCTAGATTACAAGTTGCAAGTTGATAAAACAAGAGATCTAACCTAGCCTTGACACCTCATTACCTTAATAATCTCCAAATTGAGGTGTCAAGCTTACAAACAATCCTAGTACATCAGGTTAGACTCTTGAGCTTGCAAGTTGCACAAGTGGGACACCAAAAACAAGGAGGGCAGCCGACCTTCCTCTTAACCGAGTAAAAGAATTCCTCCTCTACTTTGGCTAGATAAAACAAGCACAAGCTGGTCCCTTCGCTCAACTTTAGGGCCATGATTTGATAAATATTTAGATGCCTTTTCATGCTCTAAAGTTTGACAAAAGTTGGAGCAAAGTAAGTTAACCAAACAGCCCCTTTATTCGTACTGTGCTGGATTCTGCCTTGCAGTGCACGGTTTCGGTTTTTGGCCTGGATGGCTAACCAAATGGGCTCCAAATGCTTTGCAAAAGGTCTTGTTGGAAAGCTAAGACTTTAAGCTTTAAGGAGGTGGTGCGTGCAAGAAATTTTTGCTTCTAGATTTTGCTCCAATAGGGGCACAAAACCGGGCCAAGTCTCGGATGAATTGGCTTGCTCACTATCTTCTTTGTTCAGGTGGTTTCTGACCATGGCATAGACTTCTGTGACCTTCTTGGACTTCATAACTTTGGCTAGACCACTGGGGAGGGTTTCTAAAGGTTTGCTTGGATGATCCTCATCACTGGGTTCCCTGTTACCATATAGTGATGATAACGGAGCCTAAACTCCATCCACAGATGAACTGCGGGTAAGGACCAGAGTAGTCTATGTGCACGGATTGTAATACTGTGAAACTCAGAAAAAGAGTCCTGTGCATGAGCCTCTATACTAGCATGCAGCAGCGCGATGTAAGCAGCCACAGATGCACCCGGCATCAAGTTAACAGCATAAGGGTCCATCTAATAGAGAAAAGACATATATGAGAGGCATACATAACCATAGTTAAGAATCATGCAAATGTAAGCAACTTGCATTTCTAATATCATTATTACACTTCTAATGTCACTCTAGCAGTATACCATGGCCCTCGTTACTAACCATTCTTACCCTCTTATTTCTAAACTCCACATTGCACAAAGAAAATCTCAACCTGGCTCTGATACCAAATCTATAACGCTCCAAATATACATAAATCACTGTTTGCATTTCTTTGATTAATTTCCCTAATTAGAAACGAAAACCCAAATGATTAGGCTTTACCACCATCCAACAATGACAAGACTTTGCTTGTACATGATGAACTTATCCATAATAATCGATGTTTATCAACAAAG